>JAPXFQ010001416.1:0-61925 GCA_028564705.1 Apricaphanius iberus
ATCCATCCATCCATCTGTTCATCCATCCATCAATCCATCCATCCATTCATCCATCCATCCATCCATCCATCCATCCATCCATCCATCCATCCATCTGTTCATCCATCCATCCGTCCATCCATCCATCCATCCATCCATCTGTTCATCCATCCATCCGTCCATCCATCCATCCGTTCATCCATCCATCCATCCATCCATCCATCCATCCATCCGTTCATCCATCCATCCATCCATCCATCCATCCATCCATTCATCCATCCATCCATCCATCCATCCATCCATCCATCCATCCATCCATCCATCCATCCATCCATCCATCAGTCAATCCATCCGTCCATCCATCCATCCATCCATCCATCCATCCATCCATCTGTCAATCCATCCATCCGTCCATCCATCCGTCCATCCATCCATCCATCAGTCAATCCATCCGTCCATCCATCCATCCATCGGTCAATCCATCCGTCCATCCATCCATCTGTCAATCCATCCATCCATCCGTCCATCTGTCAATCCATCCATCCATCCGTCCATCCATCCATCCATCAGTCAATCCATCCATCCATCCATCCATCCATCCATCCATCCATCCATCCATCCATCCATCCATCCATCCATCCACCATCCGTCCATCCATCCATCCATCCATCCATCCGTCCATCCATCTAATCACCATCCATCCATCCATCCATCCGTCCATCCATCCATCCATCCAATCATCCTCGTCCATCCATCCATCCGTCCATCCATCCATCCAATCATCCGTCCATCCATCCATCCATCTCAATCATCAGTCCAATCCATCCATCCGTCCATCCATCCATCCATCCATCCATCTGTCAATCCATCCATCCATCGTCCATCCATCCATCATCCATCCATCCATCCATCCATCCATCCCATCATCCGTCCATCCATCCATCGTCCATCCATCCATCCATCCATCAGTCAATCCATCCATCCATCCATCCATCCATCCATCCATCCATCCATCCATCATCCATCCATCCATCACATCCATCCGTCCATCCATCCGTCCATCCATCCATCCATCAGTCAATATCCATCCGCTCCATCCATCCATCCATCTGTCAATCCATCCATCCGTCCATCCATCCATCCGTCCATCCATCCATCCATCCGTCCATCCATCCATCCATCAGTCAATCCATCCATCCGTCCATCCATCCATCCATCCATCCATCTGTCAATCCATCCATCCATCCGTCCATCCATCCATCCATCAGTCAATCCATCCATCCATCCATCCATCCATCCATCCATCCATCCATCCATCCATCCATCTGTCAATCCATCCATCCATCCATCCATCCATCTGTCAATCCATCCATCCATCCATCCATCCATCCATCCATCCATCCATCCATCCATCCATCATCATCCATCCATCCATCCATCCATCCATCTGTCAATCCATCCATCCATCCATCCATCCATCCATCCATCTGTCAATCCATCTGTCAATCCATCCATCCGTCCATCCATCCATCCATCCATCTGTCAATCCATCCATCCGTCCATCCATCCATCTGTCAATCCATCTATCCATCCATCCATCCATCCGTCCATCCATCCATCCATCCATCCATCCATCCATCCATCTATCCATCCGTCCATCCTTCCATCCGTCTATCCATAAATCCATCCATCCATCCATCCGTCCATCCATCCATCCATCCATCAGTCAATCCATCCATCCATCCAACCATCAGTCAATCCATCCATCCGTCCATCCATCCATCTGTCAATCCATCCATCCATCCGTCCATCCATCCATCCATCAGTCAATCCATCCATCCATCCAACCATCAGTCAATCCATCCATCCGTCCATCCATCCATCCATCCATCAGTCAATCCATCCGTCCATCCATCCATCCATCAGTCAATCCATCCGTCCATCCATCCATCCATCTGTCAATCCATCCATCCGTCCGTCCATCCATCCATCAGTCAATCCATCCATCCATCCATCCATCCATCTGTCAATCCATCCATCCGTCCATCCATCCATCCATCAGTCAATCCATCTTTCCATCCATCCATCCATCCATCCATCCATCAGTCAATCCATCTATCCGTCCATCCATCCATCCATCCATCCATTCATCTGTCAATCCATCCATTCATCAGTCAATCCATCCATCCATCCATCCATCCGTCCGTCCATCCATCCATCCATCCATCCATCCATCTGTCAATCCATCCATCCGTCCATCCATCCATCTGTCAATCCATCCATCCATCCATCCATCCATCCATCCGTCCATCCATCCATCCATCCATCTATCCATCCATCATTCAATCCATCCATCCATCCATCCATCTGTCAATCCATCCATCCGTCCATCCATCCATCTGTCAATCCATCCATCCGTCCATCCATCCATCCGTCCATCCATCCATCCATCCATCCATCCATCCGTCCATCCATCCGTCCATCCATCCATCCATCCATCCATCCATCCGTCCATCCATCCATCCATCCATCTATCCATCCATCATTCAATCCATCCATCCATCCATCCATCCATTCATCCATCCTACAATTCTGGTGCTTTAAACTCTGAGGGATTCTAACTCCTCACTGTTACGGGTTGATGTTTACATCGAGACTCAGAGTCCATCCATCGTCTTTACGAGTCTCCTCAGGTGAACCCTACTGCAGTAAAACTTTCCCTTTCTCCCTCGGCCGCCATATTTCTCTTTCTGTCATCTGCAGCATCATATTCTCTCCCAGCTCACCCGCCCGCCGTGAAGGTCATTTGCCAGCTCATTTGTCAGGGGCCCCACGTCTGCCCACGTTTCACATCTCAGTACTTACAATTTCCCTCCTGCATAGTAATTTGTTTTTTGTTTTATTTATGTTTCTTGGTTCAAACTGCGCCCGAGTTGTGTGAGTAATAACTTTATCTTTTCCTTTGGTAGGCAGTTTCTGGACCATTTCTCCCACAGAAGATGAAGTCCTGAATGTAAAACAGAGCAGCTGATTTAAAGGACCATAAACATAACATCAGCTGTTCATCTTTTCTGCAGATTTACCACATGTAATGATGACAGGCAGACTAATTCATTATATTTAAACCAGTTTACTGTCAGGGATGAATCAGCTTTGCACTGGTGGCAACATGAAGCTAATTTTGGGGTTACAATAAATGTAAAATATAACAAGATCGATTTTTCTATCAATTCCTGCAAAGCTTCTCCCTCACTTTATACCTGTAGTATCGTGAACATGAGTGAAGTTTAAAGAACAAAATCTAATCGGCAGGAAAATGAGGGATTGATGGGTAGAGATTGTTATCCTGTTGTGTTAGCAAAGGTTAGCCATCAAACTTCTTTGGAGTGTTTTGCAGCTGAAAGAATAGTTTTACATACAACTGAGAGCTTAAAGGTGAGAGATTCATCTAAAGATAACAACATAACTGTGGTGCAAAAGTTATACAGTTAACAATTAACATCAATCATTTGGGTTAAACTATTAAGTTTAAAAACTTAGCTTGCTATCTATATCTTTGACGTAAATATTTAACTCAGAGCTAAATAGTCATACACAAATACAGTTGGTGCTTCCGCTTATCAGCAAATAAATTAGCATGTTAGCTAAATATTTAGCCTTGAGTTAAGCATTCAATTCTAAGCAACAATATTTAGCTATACAGTTTAGCTAGCTATGTAAGTATTTAGCTTCAAAGTAAATATTTAGAATGCTAACAAAACCTTTAGTTAAGAAATCTATTTTCAGGTAGCAAGCTAAATAGTTAGTAATCTCTATATTTAGTTTCAAACTAAATATTTAGCAAGCAAGCTAAACTGGTTAGCTAAAGCGCAAGTGGACAATCAAAGTAAAAGCTGTCTTGCTAACCTCTACAACTATATAATCTATTGCTACTGATGCATCATTGTGGCCATAAATCCATTGGTAAATGTCTGTTTTGCCATTTAAACATTTACGCTTTAATGTTGGGACAAAAATAAAAAATGATAAAGAGATGACATTCAGTCTCAACAGCTTTTATTTTGGTAGTCCACATTTGCTTATGGGCATATACATTTGCATATTAGCTAAATATTTAGCACTGAGCAAAACGTTAAGTTCAAAGCAAAATATTTAGCTAGCCAGTTTAGCTTACTAGAAAATATTACCCCTCCATGTCATGTAGCCACCAGTACAGAGCTGGCTCACCAGTGGCTGCAAAAAGGCAGCAGAAAAAGCAATTTCTCGCTAAATAAACCATGACCAGACTGAGATACTGTAGCATGCACAGTAAACGTTACATTTTCTGTTAGGAATAATGAACTGCGTGATTCCTGTAGAGTCTGTAGGAAAGTACATTCTTTTATTAGTCCTCAAAATGTTTGAAATGGGGGAGTAAAATAAATCTGCTTTGAATAATTGATGATTCAACCTAAATTATTATGTGCAAGTATTTTAATTTTCCCAATATATAATTGTTAATAATCATTCTGCAGCTTAACTCTCTGCTCACTTCTAACTCAGGATTGTCTCCAATAACTTGCACCAGAGCTACAAAGCTCTTTGCATGTGTTGTAATTGGGGATGTCCGATATTATCGGCCTAAAGTCAGTAAAATATCGGCCGATATTGGCATTAAAATGTAATATTGGAAATTATCGGTATCGGTTTCTATTTTTTTAATAAGATGAGTTTTTCACACCATACACATATTATATATCAAACTCTTCAGCTACTTCTTTTCTCTCTCAGAATGTAAAAATATGACAGCTTTGAGGTTTAGTTTTGGAGATATTATTTGTTTGCGACAACTTTCAATATATCAAAAGGTAGGTTAATTATTGGCCCTGCTTAAATGTTTGCTGGTTTTTTATTTTTTATTATTGTTTCAGTTGTTTCCACTTTACCTCACTGCTATAAAGGTATAATGTTGGTTACATTTTCTAATAGTAGAAATTTGTCCTGAGTGGTGGGCCTTTGTCAGTATTCTCTGTGTGAGAAAATGTTCCACCTACTTTTGAAGACAAAATAAAAATGGCACCTTTTTCAATTGCCTAACTAAAATTCTAGTACTTATTAATTCAATTCAATTCAATTCAGTTTATTTATATAGCGCCATTTTACAACAGATGTCATCTCAAGGCACTTTACAAAAAGAGTTATTACATTACAATGTTTAGTGTAGAAATTACAGAACCACAGAAGATTGCGTCGTGGAATTCTCAGCAATCCCTCATACTGAGCAAGCATGAAGCGACAGTGGGAAGGAAAAACTCCCTTTTAACAGGAAGAAACCTCCGGCAGAACCAGGCTCAGCACAAGCGGTTATCTGCCGCGACCGTCTGTGGCTTTTACATTTTCTAAATTTTTAAAACTCAAGTATGCATGAGAAATAATATTTCATTGTGGTTATCTAAAAGGGTTTAGTAGTTCTTGTTTTTTATGAGGGAGGGTCCCCACATGTCGGTATCGGTTTATATCGGTATCGAAAATTATGAGTTAGGCTCTATTGGATATCGGTAAAAAAGCTAATATCGAACATCCCTAGTTGTAATGTTGTTTTCCTCCATGAGCGCTAAAACCAAATAAATGAATGCGCAGAACATTAACTGAAGCTGCATGATTCACTTGAGCACCATTCGCTTTTGCACTTCAAATCTTTGTGTTTACCGAATGTTTCCACCTTAGCTGCTGTAATCCTGCTGCAGTTTAAATAAACTGTGGAGCTACCAGCCCTCTGCCAGGAGTTAACGTTTAGTTAATGCTCAGTCACCGTTCGCCGGGCAAATAAAGGTTAATAATTACACAAAGAAATCTTATCAGGAGCCTGCAAGTTAAAAGACAAAGCTGAACAGGCTTTTAGATGGAGATGAATAACAGGGAAAAGTGAGGAAAGTCTCTTTATTCCCTGCAGGATTGGACCTAATCTGAGAATCCTTGTTATCCTGACATCTGGAGTTGAGATGGTTTGACGTGAATGATGCGGTGGAAGGAACCTGAATTTAATTCCTGTTTGTAACGGCGTTATCCGACAACGTCTGGGTCAGACCGTTCGCCTCTGACGTTATCAGAGTAGACCATCTGAGCTTCTGTTTAAGGGTTTATAACTTATTCACGTCACCATCAGACTCCAGTCCTCAGGATGCTTTTTCGTCCAACCTGATGTGTCATTTTGTACAATACTGCAACAATATCTAGCTATAAACCTGGAGTTTATGACTTATGCAAACATTTAAGATAAGAAAGAAAAAAAATCTGTTTTGCCCAGCTCGTCTTCAATGAAAGATAAACCATAGAAACCTGTTAATTGTTAAAAACCTGTTTCTTTCCACAGAAACAGCAGGCAACATTAGAATTTACTGGTTTTACTGGGAAACAAGCTGTCTCTAAAGCTTAGAGAGACTGTAGATCCAGAAGGAACGCATGAGTTAAAAGAAAAACATTTGACCCCTGTACAAAGCATCTTTGAACTTGGTAAAGAAACCTTCAGTGGCAAAATCCCTCTAAAATCACAGCAGGTTTGCATGCATGGATGGATAGATCAAATTAAATCAAATCAAATGTTATTCATAGAGCAGTTTTCAAGATAAAATCAGCACAAAGTGCTTTACATTATAAAAAATATAAACTGAATGTATTTTAAAATCCAAGCAAACAGCAAAACACATTTAATGCAAAAGTGATCATACAAGACCAGTTAAACTATCAGAACACTATATGGCATGTACACACCCCGTCCCCAAATGCATCACAGCAAAATTACTGCTCAGTCCTTCTCTGTCTCTGTCTGAGAAGGATGTATAAAAACAAACAGCTAGAATGAGGTCACTGAGAGGAAACAGTACTTGGCGGATCCAGCCACACTGGGAAACCCCCCACAGCCACCGAAGAAACACCACAGTTGCCATGATCAGGGGTTTGCAGGTATCCACAGCTTAGCCATAACGCTGCAGGTCAGAGCCCCGCCCACTACAACAAAAAACGATCCCAATGGCAGATAAGGATCCCCATGAAGGAAACACTGGAGTTAAGCCTTGTCCACACATAGCTGGGTATCTCATAAAAATGAGTTTTTTTCTACTGTTCGGCCTGTCGTCCACACGTTGCTGGGCATCTCATAAAAATGCGTTTTTTTGTACTATTCGGTCATCCACACGAAAAAATGCGGCAAAAACCAATTCTTTCTCAAATCTCCAGGCAAAGTGAAGATCTGGATTTTCTCAGTTTTAAGCATCTGCTTGTGGACAGATTTAACCAGAGTTTAAGGTGTTCCAACGTCACTCTCTGTGACAAAAAAAAATGCTCCCACATCACTTGTGTCCTGTGTTAGTTGGTTGGTTGGTTTATTGGTTGGTAGATTTTTTTGATTGGTTGATTGAATGATTTGGTGGTTGGTTTATTGGGTTGTAGTTGATTTGTTGGTTGATTGTTTGGTTAGTTTATGTTGGTAAGTTGATTGGTTGGTTGGATGATTTGTTGTTAAATTTATTCTGATTATTTGTTTGGCTTGTTTCTTGGTTAATTGATTGAATGATTTGTTGATTTTTTGGTTGGTTATTTTGTTGGTTAGTTGATTGGCTTGCTTGTTGGTTAGTTTATTGGTTGGTGTGATGATTGGTTGATTTGTTGGTTAATTGGTTTGTTGATTGGTTGGTTGGTTTATTGGTTGCTTGACTTTTTTGCTTGGTTATTTAAATTATTTGGTGGTTGGTTTATTGGTTTGTGGTTGATTATTTGGTTGGTTTATTTCGGTTAGTCGATTGGTTGGTTGGATGATTGGCTGTGTGATTTTTTTTAATGGTTGGTTGGCTTGTTTGTTGATTGGTTGGTGTGATGATTGGTTGATTGGTGGGTTGATTAGTTGGTTATGGTTTATTGGTTATGTTGGATGTTTTTTTTGGTTGATTGTTGGTTTGTGGTTGATTATTTGGTTGGTTTATTTCGGTTAGTCGATTGGTTGGTTGGATGATTTGCTGTTTGATTTTTTTTTTTATTGGCTGGTTGGCTTGTTTGTTGGTTAGTTGATTGGTTGATGTGATGATTGGTTGATTGGTGTGTTGATTAGATGGTTAGTTTATTCGTTATGTTGGATGATTTTTCTTTTGCTGATTGGTTGGTTGTTGGTTTGTTGGATGATTTGTTGGGTTTATTGGTTGGTTGAATTTTGGACTTGTTGGTCTATTTTGAATATCGATACAATACTGTGACATAAAATATCACAGAATATGTGTATCGACGGTCGTATCGACGGTCGTTTTGAGAGATTAGTATTCACACCTCTGACCACTTGGTGCAAATGCGCAGACATTTTCAACTTTCAATGCACAGTTCAGGTAAGTGAATCAATCAAAAAACAGATTCCCATGAGAGCTCCTGATCATCATCTCCAACCTGGACACATACCCAATGTTTATCCTTGTACGCTAGCTGAAGTGTGCTGATGAGTTGCGGAGGCATTGAGCGCATCTGCGACAGCATTGGACACAGATCGTCAGTGACAGATCGCTGCAGCCTAACTGCTGATGCAAAAAGAATGCATGCAGGGGGAATTTACTCCTGCTGAATTGACCAGAAAAGCCCTCATTTAGAGAGTTTTGCCGAATTCTTATCAGGAAAAATGTTCCTTGATTTCAAAACTATGGCTGAAGGGCCTCAGAAGTTATACATTTTCTTTAAACGACTGACAACTTCTACATTTTTAATTAGATCCTAGAAATCTTGGATAGTTTGCTCCAGGTTGATCAACGACAGAGGTGAACAGAGAGCGGTTCTGTGGCTCATTCAGAACTGGACCTCTGCAGACGACTGTTTCTCTGCACCATTCAGACCAGTTTGTAGCTGTGCATCATTCGACCAATCAGCAGAGGAACATGCTGTACTGATGAAGTCATCTGGAGCGGCTCCACCGAGCATGAATAACAGAAAGAACTGCTCTAGGATCAGCAGTGATTCACCGTTGGAAGTCTTGAAGTAAAATGCAGTTCGTTCATGATGAAGCAGAAGTGACTCAGCCACTAATTAACTCATTACTTGACTGATGAAACATCTGCAGGAGAGAGAGTCCAATTAAGGATGCTCAGATCTGGGACTGATATTTCTTGTGACATGTTTGAATATCTCCAGAGTTAAAGGATCGAAACAAAACTTTTCATTCCCTTAGAGGTCCTTGAAGGTTTTTGAAGCGAGAAAAAACTACTTAGTTTGTAAATGTGACATCAAAGTTTATTTTAAGGCACTTTACAAGGTGAAATTAAGACCAGCTCAGTTCATTCAGATTACTCTGTCAAATTAGAATCAGATGATCATGATGTCACCTGATAAACAGTAACATTTCAAAGAAGCCCAGCAGATTGCATTAAATCCCGGACCTGTCCATTCAGGTATCGGGCCAATTTATTTATCAGTAGGTTGATTGGTTGGTTGTATTGTTGGTTAATTTTTTGGTTGGTTAGCTGGGTAGTCTATTGATTTATTAGTTGGTTAAGGTGTTGGTTGGTTAGTTGGCTTATTTGTTGGATGGTTGGTTGTTAGTCTACTGATTTATTTTGTTTGATTGTTTAGTTAAGTTGTAGGTTGTTGGTTATTCTATTTTTAATTGGTTTGTTGATTTGGTGGTTGGTTGGTTAGTCTATTGCTTGATTTTGGGGTTTATTGGTTGGTTAATTTGTTGTTTGGTTTATCTATTGGTTTATCTGTTTGTTGGTTGGTAAATTGGTTGGTTTATTTGTTTGTTTGTTGGTTGGTCTATTGATTGATTTTGTAATTGATTTATTTAACTTCTTGGTTGGTTTATCAGTTGTTTTATTCATTGGCTGGTTGGTTAATCGTTTGATTTATTTGTTGGTCGATTTGTTGGTTGAGTGGTTGGTTGGTTCGTCTATAGATAGATTAGTTAGTTCATTTGTTTCTTAACTGGCTACCTTTTTTTCTGATTGGAATAATAATAGATGCGAGGAAATAGAGATTGAAATGAGATGAAAGATGACAAGGTCAGATAATCAAAAAAAGCAGCTAAGTTACATTGAAAAACTCCTGAAAGTTGGGAAACTTTTGCTCTTGATTATTGTTTCCTTATGCAATCCTCAAGGCAAACTACGCTGCAATTGTTTTTGTTATCTTGCTCAATACACCTGATTCAGATGTTTGCAGTTCAGCAACAGCCTGTCAATCAGCCACCAACTGAAATCAGGTTTGCTGAAGCAGGACAATACGTAAAACAATGAGAACCAAGGTTGGGAAACAATGATCTGGATGACTTTAAAATAAAAAAGATTATCATGTTGGGAGGATGTTGATTATGAATCATAAATAATTTATCCGGGTGAAAACAGCTTATTATAAATAAGAAGACTTTCCTTTAGACGTCTCACTTGCTGAATCAATGTAAGATCTGTATGAGCTGGGGGGCAGCAGCAGTTCAGGGACCCTGTTTCCGTCTCTTTATCAGGTGAGGGCTCGGGGAAAGGAAGCATTCTTCCTTGGTGCCTGAGCTCTCTCTCCTGGTTACAGCTCGGTGCATATGAGGGCTGCGGGAAACCATACTTCATTTAGCTGTCATCTCGTCACTGAAACCCCAAATTACGGCCGGAATTGATGAGCTGTCACCTGTGACCCCTCAAGGCTTTCAGCGGGCTGACACACTGAAATTAGCAGGTCCGTCTGCACCGAATGGCAAACAGCTTAATTTCTGAGGGAGCCGTGACATTTTCAAGAAGGAGTCTTGAGTGCTCAGACCGATGCACTTCAAATAATGAATGCTGCTTTAATGTGACTGTGGCAAAATAAATGAGGGGGCTGAGAATACTTTAATATCAGGAGCTGAATTTGGGCTTAGTTACAAGGCTTTTAAACATCTTCACCAAAAACCTGCCGCGTTTCTTTATGATTCCAAGATTAAGCAAAAATCTGGGTTTACGGTTAAGGTAACCTGTGTAACTTAATGGTATTATTATTTAGCCAGTCTAAAGATAAATAAATGGGGGTTCATTTGCTAAAATTAATATTTGTGTCTATGTCAATTATTCATTTATAAGAGTCAAATTAAATAGTCAAACTAAGTATTTAGCTTTTAAAGTGATTATTTAGCTCCAAACGAAATATGTAGCTAGTCAACTAAATATTTTGGTCTACAACTTAATATTTAACTTTGAACAAAATACTCAGTAACCAAGCTAAATATTGAGTTTGAAGTGACCAGCAAACTGGCTGTCTAACTAAATGTTTAGCAAGACAGCTAAAATATTAACTAAATATTTAGTTTAAAGCTAAATATTTAGTTTAAAGCTAAATATTTAGCGAGCAAGCTAAATATGTACCTGGGAAGCTAAACAGTTAAATATTTAGCTAGCAAACTAACTGGCTAACTAAACATTGAGCAAGGAAGCTAATATACTAGCTAAATATTTAGTTTAAAGCTAAAAATTTAGCGAGCAGGCTAAATGGTAAGCTAAATATGTAGCTAGGAAGCTATATTTTAAATTCATATTTGTGTCTATATGTAATTTCTTCATTCATAAAAGTCAAATGAAATAGTGAAACGAAATATTTAGTTTACAAAGTAATTATTTAGCTCCAAACTAAAAATGTAGCTTGTCCACTGAATACTGTGGTCTACAACTTAAAAGATTTAGCATTGCTAACTGCTGATTGGTCATAGCAAAGAAGCTAAAATGCTTGATGGATATTTAGTTTAAAGCTAAATATTTAGTGAGGAGGCTAAATATGTAGCTAGGAAGCTAAAAAGTTAAATTATTAGCTATTAAACTGGCTGGCTAGCTGAATATTTAGCTCTGAAGTCAACATTTAGCTGATATTCAAATGTTCCTGCCAATAAGCGGAAGTGGACTATCAAAATAAAAGCTGGGTCTTTCGAACCTGTAGATAAACGTCTGGTTAGACTGAATGTCACCTCTTCACCACTGATTAGTTTCCTCCAACATTTCAGCTTAACAGATATGATGTGAGTTTTTTTAATGGTAATGCAGACGTTTTTATATTATATTTATATTAGCTACATATTTAGTTATGAATTAAGTATTTTTACTTCTAAGCTGTATAACTATTTTCCCCGGGAGGGAGGAAACTGTTGAACAGCATCCAACTTATTTTTTGGATTTCTGTAGTTTTCTTTTCCCAGGAATCAGCAGAAGGAGCTACAGCAGAGATAGGGCGGAGGAGAGGAGGTAAAAATAGACGGAATAGCAGTGAGGCGACTCTCCCTTCTGCCTGGAGCAGCGTCTGCGTGTGGTGGGCTACTTCTCCTCACAGCGAACTCGAGGTTTAGGAGGGAGTAATTTCACCCCATCTAATCCGACTCCAGTGAACTCTGACATGCCTTGGCATCGCGTCTCATGGATAAGTAGAAGAAAAGTGGGGCAAGAAGATGATGGAACCTCATTCGAGCACATTTAACCTCCATTCTGTCTCAATTTTAGGCGTCTTGATGAATTCGTATTTTCTTGAGCAGCGTCCCTGCAGCAGTGTGGTGAAAGTGATCTCTTATACATGATTGTACAAAAAAAAAAAAACATCTCTGGGGGGTTTTCTGGGCGATTAATTTGGAGTTTACGATTTGTGATAAACATGCGAGGGCCCCACAAGCCTAAGATTAGACTCCATGTTTAACACTACGAGCTTCACTTACATTTTGGATGATTTCAGCCTGCAGCAAAAAATTAAATGTCAAATCAGAAATGGGCAAACTTTTATAAAAGGGGTCATGAAGACACGCCGTCCCTTAAGAAACTGATGTATGAACAGTAATCTGAACTTGATTCTCTATTGACATCATAAAAATATTAATCTTTTGTTTATGTAACCTACTAAATAGTAATAATTTGGGAGATTTCAGAGGAGAGCTGTTCATTTAACCACCCAAAAATTAAGCTTGCAGGAATTAAAAATCACATTTATTTAAGATCATTATTTACCTGATTGAAATATGCTGGGAACATTAATGGAAGACTGACTTGGTCCATGGTGGGAAATTATGGTTTTAGCAGATTGAGAGAAGAGAATCACAGTTACAAAACAGGTGCTGCTTACCAGAATACAAGAAAAAAACCCAAATGTATTTCATTTTCCTCCATTTAACCAGTACCCTGTTTAGCTAAACATCGTTCTAACTAAATATTCGGTGTGTAAACTAAATATAACGATATATACAGTTCAAACAAAATATCTAATTTGTGAACTAAATGTTAAACTTCCTACCTAAATATTTATTTTATAAACGGTATATTTAGATTAGAAATAAATATTTAATTTGTAAACGAAATAAGACATTTTCTAATTAAATATTTTGTCTGTAAACTAAATATTTAGCTTCATAAGTAATTTATTTATTTACTTACTAAATATTTTGTTTTAAAACTAAATATGAAGTTTTTTTAAACTAAATATTCAGCTTAAAAACGATTTAATTTCTATACCAAACATTTATAATCCAAAATAAATATGTAGTCTATAAAATAAGTATTTAGTTTCCTAACTAAATATTTCTTTGACTAACCACATTTTTTGCTTCAAAACAATTTAATTTGTAAATGAAATAAAAAGCTTCCTAATTAAATATTTTGTCTGTAAACGAAATATTTAGCTTCTCAACTAAATATTTTTATATAAACCAAATATTTAACTTTGAAAATAAATATTTAATTTGTAAACGAAACAAAAAGCTTCCTAGCTAAGGTTTCGGTCTGTAAACTAAATATTCAGCTTCCTAAGTAAATGTGTAATTGGCAAACTAAATATTTAGTTTTAAAACTAAGTATTCAATTTGTAAGCTAAATATTCAGCTTCAAAGCTAACTATTTAATACACACTTTCAAACATTCAGAATACGAACCAAATATCTAATTTTTGAACTAGATATTTAGCTTCAAAACTATTTTTTCTGTGTGACAGGCTAAATAACTCAGATTAGTTGTGTTAATAATGCTGTAACTGGAACCCATACAACAAGCTGACAGGCTGGGCAAGGAGCTCATCAACGAAAGAAATGGAGCAGAAATCCATGGTAACTCTGGAGGAGATGCAGGGGCACCAGAGCTCAGATGGGATGCCATTTATATTTCTTATCAATATTATTGACTCCAGAAATCACGACAAACAGGAAAAGAAGAAACTCAAAACCAGAAGAAGTCCAGAGGTTAAAGAAAACAACGACCTGTGAAGGAATCTCAACAGCAGAAGCTGTTTGGCCTCCATGAAAAATCCTCTTTGTAATTTATAAAGGCTTTTATATGCTGCAAGAGACCCCGGAATGGGAGGGAAGGTGACCTTTAACCCCGAGCATAGAGGCAAAGCTGCAATGCAATGGTTTAGATGAAAGTCCAGACATAACTCTATCTCAGAGTCTGTTCTATGTTCAAGCTGCGGAGCTTCTTAAATGGAAAAATTAGATTAAGTGTTACAAGACTGGAGATGAGTGGTCATAAAACTATGCCAGGTCGCCGCCGAGATAATTTCTACTGAAATCCCGAGGAACTCCGAGGGAAACAGATCCGGGATGTCGGCTCGCCTGCGCCTGATCCAAAACTGACCCAGTTACCGAGAGGAAGAGGAAGAGGGAGGAAGGAGGAGAGAGTCAGCAGACAAAAGGATGAGCTGAGGAGCGTGGGATGACACCGTGGGTTATAGGAAGGAGGAGAGAGGGAGCAACTCAGACACACACGGAGGGGTGACGTCAAACCGAGCGGAGCGGAGCTGACGAGCAGCCGCTCATTGCGCCTCTGGACGCGGCCGCCGCTGCTTTGAAACACCGCGGAGAGGAAGGAGGAGGAGGAGGAGGAGGAAGAGGAGGAAGGAGACAGGTGTTACCAGCGCGCAACGGGATGGAGCTCCGATCCACGCAGGAACCTGAACGTGGAGGCAGCGGACGCGCAGCAACAAGTTTCACATCGTGATTTTTTGGTCCGGATTTTAACATTTTGGATTTTATGGATTTGCGTTTTTAACGGGAACCTTTAATGGGAGAAATGAGGAGAACTGGGAGCTCCTTTTAACGGGTTCATTCTACTCCGAACGCGCAAAAAAGAACCGAATCCCCAGAGCCGAATATCTCCCGTTACAGTCTGCGGGACCGGGCTACCCTCCACACCCCCCTGATGGTGCCCACGCTCCGGTCACAGTGGCTCCAGCTGCGGTTGCCGCTCGGACGCGCCACGCGGTGATTTCTACCCACGCGGGGATGGTGACGGCAGGTGCAGCAGGTGCGAGGCTGACGCCGGCGGTTCTCTAAGGGCTCGATGACCTCAATCCGCACTCTGCCCCGCGCCGTTCCCACCGCAACCCGCAAGAAAAGCACGCGCCCTCGGTTCGATGCGCACGAGAAGACGTCGTGTCCCCAGAAATCCGACTGAGAGGAGGAGAAGGTGGTGTTGTTGGTGGTGGGGTGGGGACGCGCTGACGCAGACGACCGGAGCTGAGAGGCGGTGATGGAGCTGTCGGAGGTGCGGTGCTCCAGCGCCAGCGAGGAGCTGTACACCATCAACAAGACGCCGAGCAGCAGCGGCAACAGCAGCGGCAGCGGCGGCGGCAACGCGCGGCCCAAGCGGCTGCTGTGGCAGAACGCGGTGCGGCACATCACCGAGCAGCGCTTCATCCACGAGCAGGGCGGCGGCGGGATCAAGGACGACAACTTCGACCCGATCCAGGGCGCACGGAAGCAGTCGGCGGGCCGGAGCTCGGTGGGGGAGCGGCACAACAACGGCGGGACCAAAGTGTTCCCCGAGCGCGCCAGCAGCGACCTGGGCTTCCTGCAGATCGACTGCGCGCCCAGCAACTCGGACTTCTTCCTGAACTGGGGCTACACGTACCGGGGCGTGATCTTCCCCACGCTGCGTAACGCCTTCAAGTCCCGCGACCTGGAGCGCCTCTACCAGCGCTACTTCCTGGGCCAGAGGCGCAAATCCGTGGTGGTGATGAACATCCTGGACGTGGTGACCAAGCTCACCCTGCTGGTGCTGCACCTCACCCTGGCCTCCACCCCCATGGACCCCATCAAGGGGACGCTGCTGGGCTTCTTCACCGGCATCGAGGTGGTCATTTGTGCCTTAGTGGTGGTGCGGAAGGACACCACCTCGCACAGTTACCTGCAGTACAGCGGCGTGGTCACCTGGGTGGCCATGGCCACGCAGATCCTGGCGGCCGGGCTGGGCTACGGGCTGCTGGGGGACGGGGTGGGCTACGTCCTCTTCACGCTGTTCGCCACCTACAGCATGCTGCCGCTGCCGCTCACCTGGGCCATCCTGGCCGGGATCTTCACCTCCGGGCTGCACATCCTGGTGCAGCTGCTTATCTCCGAGAGCGCGCACTTCTTCACCAACCAGGTGAGTCCTCACCTCTTCCCTTCCGCCCTACTTTCTGCTCTCCAACACTCTGTCTCAGTTACAGAAACTTTTATTTTAGGGGAAGTGAGACGTGCTTCCCATGAATATGTCTCCCGTGGAGCGTTTCTCTGTGCGTCTGGGTGGAAATCTGTGGGGTTCCGCTGGTTAACGACATGTGACATTTATTCTGTGACTGTTGAGCTTTCAGAACCAGGAGCTGTCCAACAAACAGCGGGATCAGCGCCCCCTACTGGTGAATATTATATGTCTTCCTCCAATGCAGTTGGAATCTCCGCTGAATAAGTTGGACATGAACTTAAATTGAGACATGATTATGATCTTTAGCACCTTTAGATTCACTGGAAAACGTGTATCAATGTCAGGGCCGGCCCAAAGTCTTATGGGGCCTTAAGCAGGTTCTGTTTCAGGGGGGCCACTACCCACAATAACAGCCAGATTTGGTCTAATCTGGGAAAGGGGGCGGATTTTATTTGGCTGATCCTAAAAATAAATCAGAGGTAATTGTTCTGAAGCTCAAACAAAATAGAAAAGTGAAACTAAAAGATCAGATTGTAACGATTGTAACACAACAATCAAACAATGAATATTAAAAATAAAAGTAAAATTTTAAATATAATAAAAAAAACTAAAATAAGGGTACATTATAAACATTTGTATTCCTTTAAATGAATTCAATGTATATATTTTGCAACATTTTTAAATACTTTTAAAATAAAACAAAAAATTTTCTTGTTTCTACAGAGAAAAATTAAACAATTGAAATTTCCTACACAAACTACAATGAAAGAATTTAAATGAAATGGAGAAATATCAGCCGAGTCGCATGTTGTCAAACCATTAAATAGCCGTTATTAATGGTTATCACTCCCATTAAATGCCTACAGACTGTGCCCTCTCTACCTACTAGCAGGTTATCTACCATTCTTATTGCAGATAACAGCCAACTGTCTGCACGTGTCAAAAATACTTCGTCAGAGTAGCATATCATATCTGGAGTTATCTAACCAATTTTAACCAACCCACAAGTTTTATGTCCTAACCTTAAGGTCACAGAGGGACAAGTATACTTTCTTTAAATGCCTAAACCTACTTTGAAAAGGTTTTAAACACCAAACGGAAAAGTATGTTTGAGTAGGTAGAGGGGGCACAGTCTGATGTCATTTAATGGGAGTGATAACCGCTAATAACGGCAATTTAATGGGCTTTTTACATCCGAAATAGGTGGTAATATTCACATTTTCATAAATTTTTACATCTGTAGTCTCTAACATTTTAGCATTTATGGGGGTGGGGGCGTATGTGTTTGGGGAGCCTAAGGAACCGCTCAGTTTGCTTTGTCTTTGGGCCGGCTCTGATTAAAGAGATGCACGTTAGCAGACGAATGAATATTGTTTTGCACTGCACTGAGATCTGGAGTGAAGGATCAAACCCAGAGCTGCAGTTTCTGTTGTTTTGAGCTAAACAGACATCGCGTTTCTCACACAGGCACACAGTTGTTGGGACCAGACGGATATTTTTATCCGGTGGGTTGTACAGGGATGACGCCGTTTGTAAAGTTACCCCGTCAAAAATTAACAGCAATAATTTAGGTTATTTAGCCTGACATAAGATAATTAAATGAGGGTTCATCTTTCAAAGTTATGAGTGCTTCCCATGTGATTTATTCATCTATAATTAAATAAAGTATATTGTTAAAGAACTAAATGTTAATAAGCATTTAGCTGCTGGGAAGCGAAGGTGGACTACCAAAATAAAAGCTGGGTTTTGCGAAGTTCTACATAAACTGCTGGTGAGTCTGATCGTCATCTCTTCATCGTTTTTTTATCTTTGCTGCGACGTGTCCGTTATCAGAACCCAACTTTCATTTTGAAAGTCAACTTCCGATTTTGGCAAGTCAACTTGCTGGTTCATTCGCTGAATTTGATGCACTTTGGGGTATTACTGAAAAATCCACAAAGGAATCGTTTCTGAATATTGCATCTCAAGGAGTATTTGTCACCTCAGCCATTAAATCTCAAACTTTTATAAGAATTTATTTTCTGCTATTCTGGTTGTTCGAAAGCAGTTTTTTGTTACGGGGTTGAAGATTTTAGCTAAAAGTTGCCATCAGCTGGTGTTTGGAGCAGAATATTGCATGATAAAACAAGTGATTAAAATACTTATTTTGAGGCAATCAGTTTCTTTTGTTGACATCATTTTTGCATGCAAAAAGGTTGAAAGATTGAGCTTGATAATTTCAGACTGATAAAAACAATAAAATATAAGCTAAAAAGTATAATAATACTTACATCTTTTTACTGAATGAGCAGGAAAAGATTTCAATGATGAGAGGAGATTTTTATGCTGTTACAGGGTGGAACAAGACTGAAGGACATCAGTAATTATGCTATTTTTACATAATGTGTTTTGCCATATGTTTTTATTTAGACTAAAGAACACAGACATATTTTATTACCCCCCAAAAAACGTTGTCTATTTATATTTCATTCACTGAAATGTCAACTTTGGGGTATGTGCTTATTTGGCTGACCTCTACTCATTAGAAACACATTAAACTTTAAAAAACATAATGTTTAATAAAAAAATAATAAAAGCCTGTTCTTGTAAATCGCTATATAAACTGCTAATGAGACTGTATGTCTCTTCATTATAATTTTTTTGGGTCCCAAACTGTCCAACATTTCATCTTAAAACGTACCATAAGCTGTTTTAACTGCAATAAGCAAGTAAATTTGTATATAAGCTTAATATCTACCTCTGCGCTTAAATGTTCAAATGAAGGTAAATGTCTGGCTAGCTAATTTAGCTCGCTAAATAAATATTTAGCTTCAAACTAAATACATAGCTTGTTAGCGGAATACTTAGCTTCAAACTAATATTTGGATCTGAAGCTAACGAAATCTAGCTTCTATTTTGAAAGTCAAAATAGAAGCTAGGTGTTTTGGGGTTTCTTGCTGTCAGCTAAACATTTAGTTTGGAGCTGAATATTTAGCTCTATGTTTAAATGTTCAGTTTGAAGCTAAATGCTTCGCTATCCAATTTAGCTTGCTAAATAAATATTTAGCTTCAAACTAAATATATAGCTTGCTAGCAAAACACTTAGCTTCAAATTGATATTTAGATTCTAAGTTAAAAAAATACACCTTCTATTTTGAAAGTCAATTTATTGCAACAAAATTTGCACATTAGGTGTTTTTTTACAGTCAGGTAAACATTTACTTTGGATTTAGTTTGGTTTGCTAAATAAATATTAAACTTCAAAGTAAATCTATAGCTTGCTAGGAAAATACTTAGCGTTAACCTAAATATTTAGATCCTAAGCTAATAAGATCCGGTTTCCATTTTGAAAGTCAACCTATTATGCGTAAATATGAATATTAGGTGAATTTTTAGCTAAAGATTTAGCTCTGTGCTTAAATTTTCAAATAAAGCTAAATGTTTAGCTAGCTAATATAGCTTACTGAATAAATATTTAGCTTAAAACTAAATATTAAGCTTGCTAGCTAAATACTTAGCTTCAAACTAATATTTGGATCTGAAGCTAACAAAATCTATCTTCTATTTTGAAAGTCAATTTATTGCAAGTAAATTTGCATATTAGATTTTTTGTTCTTGTTTTTGCTGTCAGCTAAACATTTAGTTTGGAGCTGAATATCTAGCTCTGCGCTAAATGTTCAGTTTGAAGCTAAATGTTTAGCTAGGCAATTTAGCTTGCTAAATAAATATTAAGCTTCAAACTAAATATATAGCTTGCTAGCTAAAAAAATAGCTTCAAACTAAATATTTAGATCTGAAGCTAATAAGACCCAGCTTCCAATTTCAAAGTCCACTTATTGTGAGTAAATTTACATATTATGTGAAATTTTTTGCTGTCAGCAAAACAATTTAGCGTACAGAAAAATATTAAGCTCTGCGCTTAAATGTTCAGATGAAGCTAAATGTTTAGCTACAAATTTAGCTGGCTAAATATACATCTAGCTTCAAATGAGATATTTAGCTTTAAGCTAAATGTTTAGTTTGTACATTATGGGTGGCTGTTGCTCGCCAGGTAGTTGGCTTGTAATCAGAGGGTTGTAGGTTTGATTATATGTGAGTCTGCAAATTTGCAAGGCACTCAACCCCAAGTTGGCTTCTAATCTGCGTATCGGCGTGTAAATGTGTGCGCGTTTCTGAGTGAGAATGGGTGAATGTGGCGCCGTTGTAAGGTAATTTGAGTGTTCAGCACAGAAAAACGAAATACACTCACTTTATTAGGAACACCAGGTTGGACCATCTTTTGCCTTCACGATGATTACAATTACTGCATCGTCTTCACACCCACTAAACTTTAGACGTCCTATGAACGTACAGATCATGTCTATATTGCGTCGGTCGGTCCAAGACCAATTCTGGACTACTGAATGACGTGCAAATTAGGTCTAGTATTTGCACGTCTAGTCATGACCCTATTTGGAGGTCAATACGCAGTTTAACATTTTAACCACGAACTATGTGAATTTTTTCAATGTCATGGTGAGGTCTTCACACAGGTGCAGGAAAATGGCGTTGACACTTTTTATTCATATATCAAGATAAAATTGTTAATATTATTCAGTAATAATTTCATTTTTTGACTAATTATTTGTTTGAGTACATGCTATGTGGTTATTTGTTTAGGTTTAGTTTAGTTGTTGTAGTCCGCAAAGACTTATGGGTAATGTGTTCATGTTAATTGTACAATTCCTCCATTTTACATTAGAATTTATGTTCCACATGTAGTCATGTTCTTTAGTTATCTTTTGAGTTATGTTGTTGTCAGTGTTTGGTTGTGTTTGTCTTTGGTTGTCTTTGGTTGTCTTAGGTTGTGCACCGTCTTAGAAAATGTAGTTCACGGGAGTTACGTTTCTGCATCGAGTGGCTAGTTATAGATCTTGACTGATTTATGCTGAGGATGCCCAAAACTCTGCCCCCTAGTCGGTTTACAGAGTGAAAAATGACAGAAGTCGTTTTTCAACTCTCAGTACATTTACATGTACAACATGTCCTCCAGCCTCTTGAAAGTTATAGAAGTGTACAAAAAATGTCTAAAGTTAGTCTCAATTTGATGTTGAAAAGACGTATAAATAAAAAGACGTCTGGATTTTAGTTTGATAAATTATAATAAAATCACCATAAAAACTCACCGAGGTCTGTTGTTGTAACTTGACAAAAGGTGGAAAATGTAGGGGCTGTGAATACTTTTGTTAGTCCCTCTTGTACCTGCAGCGGGGGATGACAAAAAGACACTGAAAGCAGATTACATTCCTTATAATACTCCACGTTAAGAGGCTTTTTGCTTCTCCTATCAGCTAAAATGATCTGAAATTGTCTTCAAATTCATTCTTGTCCCTTCCAATGGAATCCAGCATCCATCAAATGTTGTGGTTTTTTTAAAGAGGAGGAAGTTCCTGACGTTCTGACATTCTAAAATGAAGGAAAAAAAAAAGATTTCCGTTAGTTGTTAAGTGTTTCGTTAATTTCTAGAAATGAATTATATTAAAGTGTTCACCTTTATCACCTCTGACACACAAACTCACCTTGTTTTCTTAGAGTTCGGCGTCTTCTGCCAATTGATTAGTGGATAGCTTCCCTGGAAATGCTGTTAACCGGTGCAGCCTCCGCTGCTAGGACACGCTGATAATACCAGCATTCATTTTTTTCCCCCCTTTAATATCTCAGCTGGAGTTATGTCTGCTGTGGAATTGGTTTTTGCCTTTTTGCAGCTTGATATCACCGGCTGATTCCTCTTCTTATTGTCGGGAGGAATCTGCAACAAATGAGTCTCTTTTTCTCCTCAGATTAACCGTGCTCTCTTCAGGAACCGACGCAAAATGAGTGTAAATTTAATATGGAGCCCTGATAAATCAAAAACCAGTATAATTGGAGACGTAAGCAGCAAGAAAAATACAGAGAATACCATAAATCGAAGCAGGGATGCTGCCATAATTCATAAACGGGGATTCTCAAAGGTTTATAGATCCCTGTATAAAGCCTCAGATGTTTACAATATAAAACAGAGAGCATTATAAATCATTTTAAAACTTTATACCCATTCTACGACATATTTATTTTACATTTCAGCAGAAAACAAACAAATCAGATGGAATACAAACATAAAACATTAAAAAGTGTTTGGTTGAAGCACCTTTTTTAGCGATCCAGCATTCAGTCTTTATTTTTACATCTTCAGTTTACAGCGTTGACCATCCCTCCCTTCCAATTCTCGCAATCTCTCTGATTTTCCGGAAATTTCTAGTCTACTGCCCCCTTCAGGTGGCACCAAAGATTTTTCCTTCCGGAATCTGGCTAGTTCTTTTCCAAAAGTCTTGGATGTCCTTCAGCTTTCCTGCAGAAACCCAAATATTCTCGACCAAAACTAACTGGTATTTAGATCCCAGGTCCATATAAAGAGAAATAACAACGGATCATGATGCTGCCGCCACTGTGTTTCACACTGAGTACGGCTTTCTATAAGTGATCAAACGTTTTGGTCCCAGGAGAATGTTTTTCCAGATCCAGATGTTTTCTTTGGCCAAAACGGGTTCTCTGTTGCAGACATAAAGAGAGTACAGGAGATAGTTTTCATATGTTGACGCCAACTTATACTTTTTCGTAGATCCCTGAAGCATATTCAGTGTTGTGGTGTGGCTACTTGATCCAAAAAGTCCATCGATCCATTTTCTGATCCGCTTATTCCTCAAGGGGTCGCGGTGTGCCTATCACCAGCTGTCAACGGGTGAGAGGCGGGGTACACGCTGGACAGGTCGACAGTGATCCAAAAAGTCGTTAATAAAAATAAAATAATTAGTCAAAAATTAAAACTAGTCAGAAAGTAATGAATAAAATATATATTTAAAAAAATATTTAGCTAGGTATGTAAAATGTAGTAAAACCTAAATGTTTAGTTACGATAAAAAAGTTACACTTTTAAACAAAACATTTGGTGTAATTAAGATATTTATCTTAACTAAACATTTCGTTCTTTTATTAAATATTTAGCTCCAAACTATTTATTCAACTAACATCTAAATATTTAATCAGAATACTAAATATTTAGCTCTATACTAAATATTTAGTTAGGAGGCTAAATATTTAGTTTATTTTTAAGGGGATAGATAAATCATTAAAAACTATATGTTAAGAAAGAAAATACAACTTTTCGTATGAAATATTTAGGTTCAAATTAAATATTTAACTCTAATCTATGTATTTAGCTAGAAAGCTAACTATTTAATTAGCTAAGTAACTATATGGCTGATGTTGCTAAAATTTAGTCGAAAAGCAAAGGTTGAGTTAATAAGCAAAATATATATTTTTTATTAAAAATTTAGCTTCATAACTAAATATTTAGGTGCTTTTTAAAATCAAATATTTAATTCTAAATTATTTATTGAGCTATGAAGCTAAGTATTAAGTTAGCAAAGTAAATATTTAGCTCTTAA
Source organism: Apricaphanius iberus (assembly GCA_028564705.1). NCBI lineage: Eukaryota > Metazoa > Chordata > Actinopteri > Cyprinodontiformes > Aphaniidae > Apricaphanius > Apricaphanius iberus. The sequence goes on from JAPXFQ010001416.1 coordinate 23,810, forward strand.
CTAAATATTTAGATAACATGCTAAAAATTTTGTTAAATAACAACATTTTTAGTTAATAAGTTAAATGTTTAATTATTTTATTAAATATTTTGCTTCATAACTAAATATTTAACTTATTTATTTACCTGGGAGGTTTACACATTAATTATAAAAGTAAATATTTAGCTCTAAACTAAAGAGGCTGAATATTTAGTTAAATAATTAAATGTTTCGTTAAGAAGCTCAATATTAAGTTTTTTGTAAAAAATTTAGCTTCGTGACTAATATTTTGTTTTTCAATTAAATACTTAACTCTAAACCATTAACATAGGAAGAACAGTATTTGATTAGCAAAGTATATATTTAGCACTAAACTAAATATTTAGCTAAAAGGCTAAATATTTAGTTAATAACAAATTTTTTAGTTAAAAGCTATATGTGTAGCTCGTAAACTAGATATTGAGCTTCATAGCTAAATAATTATTTAATAAACAACATATTCAGCTCCAACCAAAATATTAAACTAATTAGCTAAATATCTAGTTAACAAACTACAGAGACTCAAGTAGAGAAAAATGTATAAAAGGTAGGAAAGAAAACTCGAAATTATCATCTTTTTTTATTGATTATTATCATTTTTTATTGATAAGACTTCTGAATTGTATGTGATTTGGAGGCTACAGTGCAAAAACGTTATGGAGGAAGAGGAAACTTTAACCTATATTTTGGATGATGATGAATATAAACATGTCATTAAGTATCTATCAGTAAACGTCTCCCTCTCAGGGTTTAGTTTGTTATGGCTGACAGAATCCTGACAGGTGATATGATAATTAAACTCATGTTTTGCATAAGTCAGTGAACAGTGGGAGATCTCGCTGATGAGAGCATTAATTAGCCTCCAGCCGTGCTGAGAGAATCTTTGCTTGTGCCTTCACTGTAAGTACTAACCTGCTGTAAACCAGGCGGGGGGGAGACTGTTTCACCGTTCTGGTTTTTCGTCAGCTGACATGAAAACTCGACTTCCTTCGGCTCCAGGTGTGTCTACGGTGGGACAGGTGCAGCCGTTTGGTGGGATTAGGACGGCGCCTGCTGCGGCCTGAAACAAAGCAATGGCTGAACGTCTTGGAACCTAGACTGCGGGAAGATGAGATATAAACTCTGATGTTATTGTTTTAGTTCAGAAGCTAAGGGGTAAAACTGTTATACAGTTACAAATAACAGCAATAATCTGGATAAATAAGAAAAAAAAGTAGGTTTTTCACTAAATCATTCATACATTTATAAATTTAACGAAATATTTAGTTAATAATGTTGTTTACAAATTAAATTTATAACTACCAATTATTTGATAGCAAACTCGATATTCAGGTAGCAGTTTAGAACTACACCTTATTTAGCCTTAATTACACATGAATAAATACGTAATTAATTAGTAACAAGTAGTTAATCAAAAATGACTCCTACTTAATAAGCCATTAACTAATACATTAATTAATGATTTACTTCTACTGAATAGTCACTTGTATAAACTGTTAATTTATTGCTAATTCATACGTAATAAACCAGTTCACCGAAAACGTCACACTATGGCATCTCAACTCGGACAAACTACTTTACAAACACTATATGGTTAAATTAGAAAGAGACAAAAATGTGTATTACTGCTCCTCTGGGGACAAGATATTTAGCTAACGAGTTTAATTCACTAACCAAATATTTAGTCTCAAACTAAACATTTAGATTGAGTTGTAAGTTTAATGTTAAATATTAAGTTTGTAGTTTAAATGGTAATTTGATGTGCTAAATGTTGTCAACTAAATATTCAGCTTCTAAAACAAATATTTAGTCGGTAAACTAAATGTTTAGTTTGACACTGTGAGATTTATAAACTAATAAATAACATGGAACCAAATTTGACTTGGCAAGTTAATTTGCATATTAACTGCACATTTAACTTGCCGCTAAATGTTCAGTTTGAAGCTAAATGTTTAGCTTGCTAGTTCATTTTGGTAGGTAAATATTTAATGTTTAAATATTTAGTGTTAAAGTGTGACATTTATAAATGAACAAATAACGTGGAACATCAATTAACTTTGAAAACTGAATTCAGCAAGTTAACAAAACGTTAAACTTGGCACTAAATGTTTAATTTTAAGCTAAATGTTTAGTTGGAAGCTGAACGTTGAGCTACCTAGTTTATTTTGGTGGGTAAATATTTAGTGTTAAACTGTGAAATTTATAAATGAATAAATAACATGGAACATCAATTAACTTAGAAAACCGAATTCAGCAAGTTCATTTGCATATTACCTAAACTTTTAACTTGGTGCTAAATGCTTAGTTTGAAACTAAACATTTAATTTGAAGCTAAATGTTTAGCTAGCTAGTTTATTTTGGTAGGTAAAAAATTAATGTTTAAATATTCAGTGTTAAAGTGTGACATTTATAGATGAATAAATAACATAGAACATAAATTGACTTTGAAAACCGAATTCAGCAAGTTCATTTGCATATTACCTTAACTTTTAACTTGGTGCTAAATGCTTAGTTTGAAGCTAAATGTTTAGTTTGAAGCTAAATGTTTAGCTAGCTAGTTTATTTTCCGTAGGTAAATATTTAATTTTTAAATATTTAGTGTTAAACTGTGAAATTTATAGATGAATAAATAACACGGACACTAATTTGACTTATTTATTTATCTTGTGAAAGGCTAAATAAGAGATTATCACTGTTAACTTTTGATTGATCAGGTTAACAAACGAAGACCCATAGAAACCACAAGAGAGGCGTTGGTTCACATACAGTTTTTTTTTTTTTTTGTATGAAGGTTTTTTTCTTTCTTGGCATAGCTCCCTGCCTTAGAGCCACGTTATTCCTGTTTACTGCCGCCTCTCTGCTCCTTCGGGGACGCCATGCGTGTCTGACTGAATCTCTCCTGGAGAAGCCGTTTGTTCTCCTCGCTGCCAGCGATGAGGTTGTTCTGGTCAGTGCAATGAAAGCCTGAGTGAATGCTAATATGAGGTGTTGGAGCACCATAAAAGCGCCACAAGCAGCGTGCATTCTCCTCACACACACCCTGAGCTGTGTGCGCACTGATTAGCCGCACTTCCCATTCCCTCTTTCAAGGTCACACCGGGCTCACAGGAGCGCCGGCTGCACGGAGGAGATAGCGGCAGGAAAATAACGATTAAAAAAAGCCAAGTGTGGATCTGACACGGAGACAACACGTGTGTGGTAAGTCTGGTGGCCTCCAGCACGCCCTCATGACAGGGGGATGTTGTAGATTTGAACAGTCAGACAGCTTTTCTGTTTGCCTCTTCCAGCCAATTCTGGCTTTTTAATGTCGTTTCCGAGACGTTTATCACATTTGGGCTTAAGATAAAAAATTAATGATTTACTTTAATATTATTATTTTCACAGCTCCGTCCGTTTTATCTCCACATGGAGAAATTGTGTTGCTGTGGTCGTCCTCTCTCATGCAGAGGTGTCCAAAATGCGGCCCAGGGAGCCATTTACGGCCCTCAGACTGATTTACTACGGCCCCTTAACCACTATTGGTACATTCCGCAATTTACACAACACAAATGATTGATACAGATGGTGAATTTATTTTATAAGGGCATTATATGGCAGAATTGCATAGAGATGTAGATAAGGATAGGGATGATTCAGTCTCCGTTGGAGTTTTAACATATTTATTTCAACGGTTCAGAGCAAACGGTCCCCCACTCTAACATTGCGCCTCTCTGTCTCTGCTGCCTGTGTGAGTGTGTGTTATATCAGCTCCAGCTAGACAAAATAAGATAACGGCCACATCCTCCAACTACATCAGTGTGGGTAAATTGTCTACCATTCTCCAGCATTCTGGAATATTCCCCTGCTGCTTTTACTAATAGTTACTAATCCCTAAAAAGAACTATTCTTGAAATAATTCTCCCACTACAGGCATCAATTTTGTTGACAAAATGATTTAAAAAATGTTCCAAGGCATAAAACAAATTATTCATCTTTTAATAATATGTCGTTTATTGCTTTGTTTTGAATTTCATCGGGTAAACAGCTAATGCAAAAGCAGACGTAGGGACAACCAAGCACAGCTTAAAATTAGGGATAGGGACTGATATTTGCGTTTTTACGTGTCTCGACATCGGCCGATAAGCGGCTGCTGCGTTGGTCGATGGTTTGGCAAATCGATAATACCAACGCAGCTCTGAGGGCATAAATATTGCTTCTGAGTGGAAAAACATGTCGCACTTGTTACGTTGGAGCATTTTTTGTCAGTGATGTTGCGGCACTTAAAAGTCCGTTTTCATCTGTCCACACACAAACTCTTAAAATGGAGAAAATGGTCATCTTCCCTTTGGCCTGGGTTTTTATGAAGATTAGTTACGTGTGGATGACAGGCCAAAACCGTAGAAAAATATGTCCGTTTTATGAGAAACCCGGCTACATGCGGACAAGGCATTCGTTTCTGCCAGTTTTCTCAACCTTTAGATAGAAAATGAGGGTGAAGTTGAGGAGGTTCAGATTTGGCATCGTTGTTGGTCGTCCTCTAGCTCACCCAGAGTTTCCGCTTCTTTAACCCTTCAGCACCTCTGAAGGACTCGGCAGCCATGCGGATCCTGACACAGTTTCTGCTCAGATTGCCCTTTATAGAGTGGTTGGCAACGTTTCGCTTGGATGCGTTTGTCCTGCAGCTTTCTTCCCATTTTTTCCTCAGCCGGGCGGCTGACTCGACTCGATGAAAGCTCCATCCTTCTCACCTCTCCCTCACCCTCCTCCTCCTCCTCGATTTCACCCGTTTCATGCGGTTGATCTCGGACAATCTTGCCGTTACCAGACACTGCACTCAGCCGCTCTTAATATTTAATGACATCCCAGAGCCACCAAACGGAGCTTTTTGTGCTTTTAAAGGCCGAATTTTCCAGTGACATTTCTGCACGGCGACCTCCCAGACTTCCCGAGAAGCTTTATTCGTCCATCTTCTTCATAAATTTCTCATGGGTGAAGGTAGAAAACGGCATCAGGGAATAAACGCTTGTGAAATGACACATCGGCCCCTCCTGAATATAATCTGGTTACTTTAGTGAGAGCTGGTTGAGCTTTCGAGTTGTGAAATGTTTAAAGCTCATTTCCTGATCACTTGCTGGTTATGTAAGAGTGATGCCTGCATTGACGGGGCTTTCAGTGGAGATATGGAGAAGTCCAGCTGGTGGGGAAAAGCAGCCGGCCGGTGGGCTTTGCTGGCGCAGCAACAGTGGAGGAAAATCTGGCCTTAAGGCGTTGCAAACTGTTCTGCCAATACCTCAGTTTGGTACGCACCGATCTTATGCTTCCAGCCAACCTAAAAGTTAAAACACAAACTTTTTTGGGGGGGAATGATCTAATTAAGTTGCACATTCGATCTGAATGTGCAACTTAATTTTAATAATAGCACAGCACCTTGGTTTTGTATTTTTTTCCCCGTAATGTACATATATTATTTTAAATTCTGTTTTTATGCTGCTCTCATGTGAATCTAAATGCTTCTATTACCTGTCACTTTGCTGCTGTTACATCTGAATTTCGACCTTATGCAACAATAAAGGATTATTCTTTTCTTTTCTATTAATTTGGCTGCTTTCTTGTAGGCTCAATCGATAGAAAACTATGGATTTTAATGCTGACTTTCACACAGAATACATTTTGAACATTTACATCTGCACGTATGATGGAGCACAACCATACAGCTATGAGCCTACCGCCTGCCCCAGATAACAGAGAGAGAGACGAGGAGGAGAGCAGGGGAAGCATTAAAGCCCAAATCATAACAATGCTAGCCGACGGTAACGCTATTAGCTAGTTAGCTTTCTTGTTTATTGTTTGCAACCCACATATCAAGTTGATTCTAGTCCTTTATATTAGTCTTTCAACAAAGCTGGTCTAACCTGGTCTTTGCTTCGATAAAAACTCTGTCACGCTGGTATGTTAGTCCTCTGGTCTGAAGTGAGCGCCATAGATTACAGGGTTTTCCATCGCCGAAGCAGAAGTTAAGGGCAAGGTCCAGTAGGCCTGGGTGGTATACCGGTATACCTCTATACCGGTGAATAGCTCGGACAACTTCCGGAACGTTTAATGACGGGAAGTGTTTCAGCCAGGACCGATTTCACTGCTACACGCTCTTCACCACAGCGTAGAAAATAACGTTTTTAACTAAGTACAGCTGCTGGCAGGAGCGAAGCACACAATTCTGATGAATTAATTCCAAAAAAGAGGATCCTCGTCTATAATTTTAAAAGTTTATCGGCTTTAAAATGTCAGACAAGAACAGAATTGCATACCTTTTACAAACGCTATAGAGAGTAACCAGTGGGGGGAAGTGCTGAGCGCTATTTGACCGTCTGTAGGTAAACGCGGTCAACGGCGGCAAAACCAGTAGGAAAGAAATCATTAATAGTGCCGAGGGACAGTTGATAGAAGACAGCTATCCAGTTTGCAGAATGTGCAGGAAAAAAAAGCGTCATGACTTATCTGTGTGAATATCAGCCACAACTCTACAGTCATGGGGAGCCTAAGTTCCGCCCTTCTACTTCCGGTCCATGGGTCCCCAAATGCCCCCCAAAAAATGAATGAGAGTCAATGGAGCGATTAGTTATTTTCTGATCCAGTTTGAAATGCTCAGTTGATCGAACATATGACGTCTGTGAATTTAAAAAAATACTATTGATGCAGAGAAAACACAGATTTTCCACCGAAGGCAAAAGTTACTTTAGGTTTTGTGTAAAAACGTTTAGCGGACTACAACTGCAGAAGAAGAAGGAGAGCTAGGGCCGTAGCCTCCAGGACGAAGAAAGGAGCATTAAACACGGAGAAAACCTCTATAAATCATAACAAACCATGTGGAAAGTAGCAGCTATGTCGGGGGTAAAGCAGTCGGTGGAGTGAGAGCCAGTATGGAGGAGAAGCTCTACAAGCTCTGGGTGATTGTTTTACGTGCTACAGCTAGTGCTAGCTCCTGTTAGCAAAATGGCGTCATATATACGACTTCTGATTTGTAGGCATTTTAAATGCGAATCTTTACTATGAAATAAATCCCAAATCACTGGACAAACACATTCGAAATGTACATCATTAGTTATTATTTAAATCGAAGCACAACATATGTGTGATTCAGAACGTAAGACAAAGCGGACCAGAAAATAACTTTTATCGCGCCATTGACTTCCATTCATCGTTTTTTTCGTTTTGGGGACCCACAATCCGACAGGAAGGGGAGGAGACTTAGGCTCCCCATGGCAAGGTACGTTAACATTCGCGTTTTAGCTGAAAAGCATGATGGGAGGACTTTGGGTTGAGCGCCCCCTGCCAGTATATCAGCCATGTTGCGGATACCTCCACATTGAAATGACGTTATGCATTACGGGGCTCCCAGGGGGCAAATAAAAGTTGGTCGCCAATGCAAAAGATTGACTGTCTCCACATTATTATGAATTTAACAATCATTGTTTCCTGATCACAATTTCTCAAAGATCATTTTGCAAATCTCACTCGAAGGAGAGCAACTGAGAACAATATTTTCTTGATATAGAGGGTTTAGTTAGTTGACCAATGATATTATAACACGTTTCTGGCGCTATAATTAGTACATGTAATACCCTTGAAATGATCAACAATACATAGTTATCATTAAATATTTGAATCAATAGCAAATATATCTGACAAATAAGCTGTTTGCATGCCCAATCTTTGTTTCTTTACTGTGATATGAAAAGTTGCACTTTTAATAAGGCTTTGTTTGTATTATTTTAAATATAATAAGCACTGTTACACTGTTCAAAACTATTTCAGTTTGTGTAGGACTATCAATGCTATCTGAACGTATTCAACACCTTTAAAAAAAACAAAAAACACACAATTATACCGGAAACTGTGATCATTTTGATGACATTAACCGTGAAGTTACATTTTCACAATGTGACACCCTGAGTTGCAAACTAAAACTTTGACTGCTAGAGCTGTAATAAAGTATTAAATCTTGTAACTATAGAAAATGAAATTAAATCAGGGAAGTGAGAGACTAGTGACTAAGAATCCCTTTTGCTTAATTAAATTTAGACCCAACAACCCCCGGTTTGAACCTGCAGAACACAATTTAGTCCCTTTCTGGTTCCATTTCATAATTTAATAATGAGATAACCTTTCTATGTCATTTCATTGGTCTGTTCGTGTTTCAATGTGTGTAAAGTTTCGGGAGGGTGCCAGAAGTCACGGTTTGTCACCTCGCCGGTTCGTCGGACCCCGACCCCTGAGACACCAAACAAAAATAATCTGTCTGGTGGATTTACAGCCCCAGAGCCTGGGCTGTAAAAGTGACATAAAAAGAGCCCTCGCAGGGCCTCATTTCATCCTCTCACTGCTCTCTCTTCTGACCTCTTAAACCTTTTTCTGTGGACTTTAAGTGCCAGACGAGCGTATATGGACCAGATAAATCACAGTCCTAAAAAAATGGAGGGGATAGGGAGGATGTTCTTACCTTTTTTTCTTTCATTAAGAGCTTTTTGGTGGAACTTGAATGTGAATTTAAATGTGTAACCTCCAAATAAACTTACCTTTAAGTCCTTCTCATTCTCGTCCCAAATGCTGACTCAGCAGTTCTCCTTCGCCTATTATCAGCCGGGCAGAAAGACATTCATCTCAATGAAAGCCGTGACGTCCTCCTTGCTGAACTAAACTGCTGACAGAACCTAATTACAGCTCATTGTACCTCTGCCGGTGAACAGAACACAAATAAATTCTCCAATAACAGCTCCTGGACATAAATTGGGCAAACTTATTTAGGTTTTCTTTTCCCCTGATACATCTGATGCGACATGCAGGCAGTGCGCCGATTTCATGACGCAATAAACATCCATCCATCCATTTTCTGTACCGCTTATTCCACAAGGGTGGCAGGGGGGCTGGTGCCTATCTCCAGCTGTCAACGGGCGAGAGGCGGGGCACAACCTGGACAGGTCGCCAGTCCATCACAGACGCAATAAACATTTAGTCGCAAAAAAAAAACACTTTATATTCTACTTATATAAAGTGTATAAATACATATATGTATATATCACTTTAAGATGAATAATGATCTGTAATGAATTATTAATCTAATTTTTAATCACCTCATAATTGCTGAGAAAAGCCCTCATCTTGAGGTATTTTCATTTAAATTCATTAGACTGGCATGTTTGAACAAAGATTTGATATATATAATTTTAAAAAAGTGGTTTTATATTCATTTGATGCAGTCCCAGCATTTACATTCTGTTGTTTTTGTTACTAGTCCCGAGTGGTGGTCTGCGATCCTTCTGGTTCAAGTGTGCCCAGTTCATCAACGTTCTGGACTCAGTAGGGTAAATATCTGCTCTGAGTCCAGCTGTTTTACGGTTTAAAACAACATATGATATATGCCTTTTTTGTAACAATTGCTTGCCATGGGGAGATTAAGTCTCCTTCCCTTCCTGTCAGCCCGCAAGTCCCGTGGCCGAATAAATAATGAATGGAAGTCAATAGCGCGATAAAAGTTATTTTCTGGTTTTGTCTTACGTCCTGAATCACACATATGTTGTACCTTGATTTAAATGATAATTAATGATGTACATTTCGACTGTGTTTTTCAAGTGATTTTGGATTTATTTGATTGCAAAAATTCGCATTTAAAATGCCTACAAATCAGAAGTCAGAAGTCGCATATATGACGCATTTGGCTAACGGGAGCTAGCACTAGCTATAGCACGTAAAACCTTCACCTAGAGCTTGTAGAGCTTCTCCTCCATGCTGGCTCTCACTCACCGACTGCTTTACCCCCGACATAGCTGCTACTTTCCACATGGTCAGATTTATAGAGGTTTTCTCCGTAAAACCTGTAAAAACCCCGGAAGCTTACAACGCAGCACCTCCGAGATGTCCTAAACTCACAGGGGAATATCACTAACTATCAATATCAAAATATGTTTAAATGAAGTTGTTTTTTGGGGCAGATAATGCCTTAGTGTCTCAATCGATTAAAATGTTTTATCCAATGAAGAACAGGATAATTGTGAATTTATCACGATTAATTAATATTCATTACACAACAAATATGACAAAAAACCCTACAATTTTCGCTCTAAAATAACGAGTCTGGATGATGCTGCTTTTTTTCTTCAAATTATGTATTTAAATTATGTAATATATAATGGTATTTTAGTGATATATAAGATATAATGATATATAATATTTCTTTTGCTCTTTATTATTTCCACACAGCGGCTGATACAGGTTTGGATGGTATACATGTGAGGAGGGAACTGAATGTATTTGTGGTCTCCAAAAAAAAAAATATAAATACAACTAAGATAGAGCTAACCAAAATATATGAATAAACTTAACCTTTGGATATCTACTATTTTACAGCTGTAGGATATATGCGGTGCGAGCATGTTGGGATGTTTTGATTGAGATTTTAGTGTTAATTTCTAATGTTTGTAATACCTCAAGTCACTTTTAAGCAACAAAAATACCTCTTTTTATGTTGGTAATATGGTACATTTGAAGATAGTATCTTGTTTTGCGAGCTTTTGAACTCTTTTCTAATAATTTTCTGTTCTAAATTTCTAAATTCTAAATTTCTAATTACTTTAAAAACTATACAGTACCCTGTTTTGTAACTATTGTACGTGATATAAATATTTTTTCTTTGTTCTGTAATAATTGTGTGTGTTTCTGTTCTGTGTCATGTTCTGTCTGTACATCTGTTTTTTGCTGCTGTTGCAACCAAATTTCCCCATGTGGGACGATTAAAGGATTGTTCTATTCTATTCTATTAAATAAAGTGAAGGAAGGAGAGAAAAACGTTTCCGTAGCACTTTTTAAAATTTTCTGCGCTAATCCGATTAATCGATTAATCGAGTCGAGATCTCATTCGATTCATCGATTATCCAAATAATCGTTTGTTGCAGCCCTATACTTGCTAGCTAAGGATTTACCTTGTAAACCCAATATGTAGCTTACTAACTAAATATTTAGTTTGAAACTGACAATTAAAAATACTTTTAAAACAAATTATAAATGATACATTTTATTTTGACAGTGAAGCTGAAAAGTCACCCCATACAGGAGGATTTAGGGATGTGACGGGCCTGTTTGTTGCTCGTTTTTAGACTTTAAAGGGCTTCTTTTTCAGTCTGCACGTGTCAGACATGCAATAAACATTGGAAATAGCTAAATGCATGAGCAACAATGACTCGCCTTCTCTGCTGCATGCTTCTCCCACAGTCCGAAGCCATTTTGGTGACAGACTCTCCTGTCAGCACTGATCGCCTCCAGCTAAATGACTCTCCACAGGATAAAGCAGGCGTGGGAAAAAAGAATATTGAAGGATGTGGCTGAAGGTTGAAGGACAAGGTGTACCGATTATCTCCTGCTCACTGCTAACTGACAGGGCCTTTGGACCTCACCTGGCTGGTCTGCAAAGGTCAACAAGCCGACTGACGAGCGGAAACGGATGAAGGATGAAATATGACTGGTTTTATGACTTCAGGGACGCATGTTCAGCATCATGTAACGGTGCAAAGGAGGTAAATCCAAGCATAAGCCAGAAACAAGTCATGGAAGGAGACAACAACTTATTTTTTTTTTCATTTTTGTATACATAGAAAAATAATAAGGGGTTCCTAAGGTTGATCTTTGAGGAACTCCTGTTATCTCCGAACCCTTCTGTTTATTGAGCTTAGCTTTTTGAAGGTGTCAAATTAGTTTCCCACAGTTTAGGTAAGGTGACGGTGTTTTTCGGTGGGGTTTGCCTGCAGCATTATTGAGGGAATGCGTTGAAAAACCTCAGTTGCAGAAAAGGCATCACATTCAGTGATAAAAGTTATTTAAAAAGAAACATCTTAATGTGCCCAGCATCATTTAAAATATAAGGATTTGTCCAACAAACATATCTACAACCTAAGATGAGTTTGGAGGATGTTGCAGCGTTCGCTCCGGTTAAACCTGAGAACATATTGAGGGAGCTTTTTAGGCGATTTCAGGCTTACTCTTCACATTAAGAACGATTTCCAGACGGGATTACCTCGGTAATCTATCCAGAGTAGTGGCCCCACGGCCAGCGACTCGGCTTCCGTCCTCAGGGGTCACTGTTTAATGAGATCAATGTTGGATCTCTGTTATCTGCTTAAAATAGTGCAAAAAAACAGCAGGTGCAAAGAGAAATACATGAAGGGTGTCTGCATTAAGCACAGCCTGGTAAAAATGTAGCACTTCAGGATTTAAACACTGGTAATTTGGATAAAATCCCTCTTTTAGAAATGATCTGTTTTGTCTAAATAAATATATACGTTCCTTTAGTGTAAATGACCACTTATAGTTATTCATTTGAAAATGAAAAGGTGATTTTTTAAATTACCTGTAAACAGTCTTGTAACAAACCAAGATAATGATTTCTGCATAGATTTACTGCTTCTCCTCTCTGCAGGTCAAGGCAGTAAGAAGTCGTTTAATTTAACACCTTCAGGTTTTTATAGCCTATCGGCGGCAGTATGTAACGTACCAGTTCAAATCTGCATTTTTTCTCGACACATTTTCAATGTACATGTACATATTAAACACAATTTGAAAACTGTGATAATTGTGATTCCAATGCCGTATGCCAATCAAGGAAAAAATTAACATCTGAGCAACTCGCCGTTTGAGTCCACTTATCATTGACAGAACGGAGCTATCTCGAACCAAAACATCCACAAGGGTCTACTAAATGTCCTCCGTAAAGTCGCAAGTCATCAACAAGCCTCAACGTCCACAATCAAACATAATCGGTTGCTCAAAACATTGCTGATTCCTTCCCTTGGGTATATTTCTCACAAAGTCATAATCATAAGTACAGTTAGCATGTTTATATTCGCGTTTAAATGACAGAGCTTCTTCACTGTAATGTTTGTTGGCGGAAGGTGAACAGCAAATTGGTGCATTACTGCCATCTACTGGTATAGAGTGCAGAGCAGAATGCCATTCAAGGTTGCTGTTTGCTTAATGAAGACTGCTGAGTAGGGCTGCAGCGATTCGTCGATTTACTCGATTCCAAAAATTGCTCGAGGCAAAAACTCTGCCTCAAAGCCTCGTTAAATTCCCATGACGCCCAGAGATCTGATTGTTCCACACGGACCGTTGTTTTTGGAAGAACCTGTGTGAAGCACACCACTAGCGCTTGATACATTTTAAATGTATTTGTTGTGATTGCCGAGAATAAAGATTCCCATAAATGGGAGAAAATGTGTAAAGTTTGGAATCGTTATGTTCTTAAAAAAAGGAGAGAACAAAGTAGAGAGTAAATACTGTAAAGTAGAGCTGGTGTACCACAGCAGTATGAGCTCAGTGATCCAGCATCAGTAAACATCCACATGATGTTTCACCAAGCGTCGCTGAAACAGGGTAATGTAACCTACGCCTTTAAATATTGACGTTCGCTAATTTTAATACTTTATTTGTAGCGATGTCATGATGCGGTTTGACTAGATATGATGTTTCACGTTCGATATTCACGTTCAATCGCAAGAGAACCTTGTCCACGCGTAGCTGGTTATCTCACAAAACAGAGATATTTTTCTATGGTTTGGCCTGTCAATCACATCTAAACACAGATTTTTGGCACAAAAAAAAAATACAAATCTTTTAAAAAACGTTGGCCAAAGTGGAGAACTGCATTTTCTCTGTTTTCAGTATCTGCGTGTGGACGGATGAAAACAGTAACGTCAGAATCTGTGACAAAAAAATGCAGCAACATTTAAAACCAACAGACTTAATGCTGCGCTCTGACCAAAGTATGACAAAAATATACTTTTTCACACTATCCTGAGACTGTGTTTTAGAATAATTAATAAGCAGGGGCGTATCCAGTAGGTGAATAAAGAGGGGCTAAAAGGGGCCCAGGGTGGGTTTGGGACTGTAGCACCAAAATAAAAGCAGAGATGTTCTTCTAGTGGTGGACCCAATCTGAGCTGGTCAAATTTTAGAGTTTTAAACTGTTAAAATGACATTTAAAGTTGTTTGTTTTGCTAAGGTTTATGTGACAATGTCGTCTCAAACTGCTTGCTTTTCAAACAATTTAAGTGATTGGCGAAAAATAAAAATCACTAAAACAAGTCAACTTTTGACCAAAAAGTGGACGGACTGTTAAGTTTATTAACTTACATTATTGCAGTTGGCTGTTATTTTGTCAAATAAATAAATAAATACTGTAAATGGCCTTAGTTTTGGAGCCAAATGTTGGAGTTGGAGTTCTCTGTTTATTTAAGAGATAAAAGGCAGATGCTTGATAATTTTGCAGCCACAAAATTTTCGTTATGCATGATTTGTTTTGGTTGTTTAAAAACGTAAAAAAAAACTATATCCGATTAATCAAATCGATAAAGTGCTAGATTAATCAATTACAAAAAGAATCGATAGCTGCAGCCCTACTGCTGATGGATTAGCATCGTCCCTGTTTGAGCTAACGTCGCTCCTGTTTCTTTTAAATCAAGCAATACGGTCTGTTTTTTAATATTTTATTTATTATTCGATTTGATTTAATGTGATCCAGTTCAGTATAGACATGGGTCAGTGCTATTAAATCCGTTTTTTCTTATTATATGCCGTAAATTCAATGACTTAACTCTGGGTGAGTAACAGTTCACCACGGGAAACTGTAATAAACCTTTTAGATTCCTTCCTATTTAAGCTTTAAAAAGTTCAAACTATTCTAAAAAATAAAATTGATTTTTTAACTAGCCAATTGATTCAATTGGTCTTCTTCAAGAATCGATTCTGACTCGATTTTTCAATCATTTCAATCTAGCACTATAGTCGAAATCAAAGCTAAAAATAAAGTCCGGATGTAAAACATTAACACCAAAAATTAATCTGATTATTTAAGCTGAATATGGAAAAGAACAAACTAAAACTCAAACACTGAAAAATTGAATTCCTAACATGGGGACAATTAAGGATCCCAGACAAGCCGCTAGAAAGTATCCCTGGGTAGAGAGATGTCTGCGCTTCCCTCTTCCATCTGTTTTAATTCATCCAACAGTGGATACTCCTGTGTGTCAGTTTTATTGGGAACAGAAAACTGAGGCTCATATTCGCCTGAGAGAGAATTTATTATTAGCTTTGTTTGTTTCCAAGGACCAGGAATTGCAGAGTCTGTATTGATTGGGGTTTTCCACTGCTAGCCGCTGAAAATTTCAGCTCCCTACCAAGTCACCTTTTATCGCTTTGTTCCTTTATTGTGTCAGGAAAAGCGTACGTCTAGTGTCGGTAGACGCTCCTCCTCGTCTTCCTCCTGTGTGTTTAAGTCGCCTCCTCATAAATCAACCCTCAGACGGCTCTGATGATGAGATCTCACCGCTCCACTAAATGTCAGCTTCGTCCCTCATTCCTGAAACTGAATTTTTGTTTTTTTTGTTTCCCTGGATGCCTGCTGAAGATTAACGTGTTCAGGCTGATGTAAGTAATACTTTGTCTGGGTAGATTAGTGCAGCCTGCATCCAGGAAGGATTTTTTTCAGAGCGGAGTCGATGCATCAGCTGCAAAAAAACTTGGTTGCGGCTTGATTTAATGCAGCTCGGGTGAGAAAGATGGAGTGCACACTGTAGACCGTAAATTCCAGGCTCCGCTCGCTTCAGAGGCCATACATCTAAAGGGTTTTTACACCAACACTCAGTACTTCCAAATTCAGTTTTTGCCAAAAACTTAGCCAACACCTGAACCAGAAAGGGAGTTTTTTTTTAACCCAGTTCGAGTTACTTAGAAAATCGGATGATTGAATGAAGTGCGTTTGAGTCTGCGACCCTAGGTGGCGACATTCGCCCCTCGTTGGCGTTCTTTTGGTTGAAATAGAGCTGCAGACTGGAAACGACTGGAGAGCTGGTACAGTACTTGGCTGGTTTGAGTCCTACCTAAAGAACAGATTTCGTTGTTTCACTTGGAAACTTTTCATCAAAACGAACAGAAACCACATGTGGGGTCCCTCAAGGCTCCATCCTGGGGCCTGTTCTATTGATTACTAGCCCAGAGATTTACAACCAATAAGATTAATAACCGAAAATATGCAGATGATACTCAGCTGTACATTGCAATTTCACCAGGTGACTTTGATCCCGTTCGGACCTTAAATTAATGCATCGAGCATATCAATAGCACGACGTCCCATAACTTTCCCCAGCTGAGGAGAAATGAAACTTAAGTAGTTATTTTTGGACCTAAAGAGGAACGATCAAGAGTCAGCAAACAGCTTCAGTTGGTCCAACTAGAAACTACCGATCAGGCCTGATATCTAGGTGTAATAATGGACTCAGCTCTGAACCTCCAGGGTCACATAAAGGCAATAACAAGGTCAGCTTTCTATCACCTGAAGAATATTTCTAGGATTAAAGGAATGATGACGCAACAGGACCTTGACTAATCCACGCGTTCATCTTTAATCCGATTCATTACTGCAACAGTGTCCTGACAGGTCTACCTAAAAAGTAGATCAGAAAGCTGCAGCTGATCCAGAACGCTGCTGCTCGTGTTCTCACTAGAACCAGGAAAGTAGAACACATCACCCCAGTTCTGAAGTCCTTCCACTGGCTCCCTGTAGCTCAGAGAATAGACTTTAAAATATCCCTTACTAGTTTATAAATCACTGAACAACTTAGTATCAAAATATGATGAAGACCTGTTGTCACCATAACAACCCCAGCAGACCAATCAGGAGAAAAGATCAGCTCTAGTTTACTAATCATCCCTAGAATCAGAACCAAACATGGAGTAGCAGCTTTCAGTTTCTATGCTCCCCTTATCTCGAACAAACGTCGAGACGACTGCAAAGCTGCTGAAATACAGAGTTCTCTTGAATCCAAAAAGTCTCTGCTTTGGTAAATAAGGTCGTTGATTTTCTGCTGTCCATTTAAAATAAATGCTTGATCAAGAATAGGTTGAAATGATCACATTAGCTCTTTGGACATTGATTATTAAAACACCATTTAATTAAAATTCACATTCTTTTGGTGACCAACAAGGCTTCAAGCTTTATTTGACAAAAATTATTGAATCTGCCCTGAAGGCAGAGGGGTAGCAGAGTCTCTCAACCGCACTTTTCTAGCTAAATGCCCACGCTAACCTCCGTTAGCTTCGATTAGCTCCACATTAGCTCAGTTAGCTCATAGCTACATCTGCCCCCACCCTCTCAGCTCCACCTCTTTGGCCATTTTTTTTGTATTTTTCAGTTGGGAAAACCTGGATTCAAAGGTCTAAGTTGAAAACCTTCACAAACATTCTTTTTCCACTCATTTTGTGCATGTCTTCTGTTTTTCCAAGCTTATGACATGTTGGTAGCATGTTGCCCTTTCCCATCAAAGCTAACTCTGGGGGGAGCTGACTCAATCTAAGAGTCAAGAAAGTATTTCTTCTGATTAGGTAAGAGGTCTTTAATCGCATTATTAAAACTTAATAATAGAGATTCCTACTTAAAGGGACAATTATATTTTGAAGTGTGATTCCGTGGAAGTAAAATAGGGGCTTCTGTCCTCCTCAGTCATCTCAGTTATGAAAATTATTGAGGCGTTTGAATGTTGTTGTTAATCTGACTTTTCAGTCACGTCGTATCGGATGGATTTACTGTAAATTAGCATCGGAACGGCGCATTATATGAGATCTGATTAGATCAGCGGTGCAGTCTTCTGGTCTGTTGATCTTCGTCACGTCGTTGAAGCTGACAGCACATCGGGAACATATTGGTTGAACATCACACCTTTGATGGCATTGTCAATCCAATTAACACGTGCAGCAACAGCCAGGCTCCGCAGAGACAACCGTCAGACTGAAGGAGAAAAATGTTGATGATTTTCCTGCCAGGTTAGGATTCGTTGTCTCTTCTGGGGTCAGCCTTACCTTTACCTGTAAATGCATTACTGTAACAATCCTGCAGCATATCTCTGACTCGCATCCACTAGGGGTTGGCTCCAGAAGGGAGCAACTTCCCATTGACTCCCATTTTACAAAGGCGAACTTCACAGCAAAAACAAACATGTTTACCGTTATGTCAGAATCGTATTTTTCTTTTTCTTTTTTGGCAGAAATATACTCCTCCAATTCTTTTACTTTTGTCTACAACAGCCAGTGTTGGGGGGAATACTTTGTACATGTATTTAGTTACAGAATACTGAAAATTATTAATATTTTATAACGTATCCTGTTACTTTGCTGAATCCTGGTACTGTATTCCAAATATTTGGAATACAGTACCATACAGTTTTAAGTTTCCCTTAAAAACAGAATTTAAGTCTATTAAATGTCACAAAATATGCTGGTAGCTACTCCCGCAGGAAAACAGAGGGCATATTAATGTTAAACATTATGTAAAGAATGGGAAAAAATAAAAATAAAACCATTTAATTATTTTTTGCACAACACTGCTACCTCTCAGTGACCAAAAAACAACCAACCAAATAGGTCTTTAGCAGTAATATCTCTTTACATTTTATTACATTTTATACTTAGTCATTTGAAATGAAGATTAGCTGTTTATCAGCCACAGCCAATTAGGTTATTTGTGAATTTCTGTTATAAATATGCAAAGTATTTTAAACTGACATGTATTGCACTCCAAATGGGAAGCTTTTATCATTGTAGCCATAATTTTTGGGAAGCCCATCATAACAACATATAATAAAGCTACCATCATGTCAGATACAACAAACACTGTAACTGTGAGAAATGACCTAACTAACACGATACAGGCTCTGTCAAATAATGGACAAAAAAAAACTATGGTAGAGGATTTTGTTTTATTTTTGTACATCATTGTAGCGTCTTTTAATTTTTGTCTGACTTTCACATACCTTAAACGGCCAGACGGACGCTTTATGTTTCTAGTTTGCTGTTGACATTGTTGCTGTGCGGCGTAGTTTCTTGAGACCCGCCAGTGAAGTTTAGACAAAAATGTAAGAATTTTCCCTCCTGGATCCATCACTAACCTTTGTAAAAAACATTTTAGGTGGTCATACGAATATGCTGCTTGATTTATTGATACAGAATTACAGCTGCTCCAGCAATCACTGCAGTTTGCCTGCATACTTTACAGTTTGACACCAGAAGCATAAGCGGTGCCACTCTGTCTAGTGATGCCACATTTGATCTTTTCCCCTGTTTTAACCACCGTCGCTTTAGTCAGGCTTTTGTAAGGAATGCTCGAATGAAATCTAGCATCAGTTGGAACTTGGATCACTGCGAGAGAGCGCCATTGAACGCATCATTTCCTTCACTTCTGGTAGGTTTATTTGGCTGCAGTTGTGACTCCAACCCCCCCAGCTCTGGGTCTGAATCCATACCTGGCAACTCACGTTCATGTTTTTCTTTGCTAGTCGGGAGTGTTTCGGCAGTAAGATCTCTATGGTTACGGCGGCTGTTTAGGGATATTATGGGATACACAACGCGAAGACACACATTTCCCTAAACTTATATCTTCATCTTTCAGGTGGAAACTGGAAAACAAAAGTATTCCAATTACGAAAGTAACTGTATTCTGAATACAATGTTTAAACATAATAACTGTAACGGAATACAGTTACTCATAATTAGTATTATAAATACGTTACAAAGGTACATGTATTCTGTTACTACCCATTACTGACAATAGGGGTGTCCAAAGTGCAGCCCGGGGGCCATTTACGTCCCTTGGACTGATTTTGTGCGGCCCTTGATCACCATTTAAGATTGCTACTTGCTGCAATTTGCACCACAAATAATTGATGCAGATGGAAGCTTCCTTTTATAAGGCCATAATCTTGTTGACAAATTAAAAGGATTAGAAAATGATCCACGGTACGAAACTTTTTCCTTTCTTTTTAGCGTCATTGCGTAAACAACTAATGCAAAATATGACGTAGAGACAGACAACTGTAGCTAAAAATCACACAGATTTTCAAAGAAAGACTGAACCAAACCCTGTTCTTTCTACTAACAGCAAAAAAAAAAACACTGAAATATTTGAAAACTAGTTGAAAATGATTTATTTCAAAAAGGCAAACCTTAAAAGTCATGTGTTTTGAATCTACGATCCTTTTAAAAATCCCTTTTCTACAAAAATTTATACTTCATACGTTTTATTAAAATATAATTTTAGTTTATTGTTAAGAAGGTAAAAAAAAAATCACAAATTTTTCACTTAATTTTTATTTTATCTTTGTGGCCCATGAGCTCTTTCGACTTGATGATTTTGGCTTTTGTTGCAAAAAGTTTGGACATCTCTGAACTACAATGACGTTAATTCTCCATCATACTTAAAAGGTGACTTCCAAACATGCTGGATTTTATTTAGTGGGGGTCAAAGCTTTGCTGAATTATGACAATTGGTAAAGTTTCATTCTGCTTTGTGTTGGTCCTCTTGGATTAAATCGAATGGAAATCAAGTGAAAGGATGAATTGGGTTTTAATACTTTTGCAGTGGATGGCATTAATTTGTGCTTCTGAATCAATTTTTTAAAGGAGATTCTTGAATTTTTTGTTGTAATTATTGCTCAATAAATAAAATTTTCAATTTTTTTTTAACCAGAGACCTGATAGGAAACTAATGAGCTGTAATCAGGCTGATAGAGTCGGTGTAAAACAGGGACTGGATCTGATGCTCTGCGTGTCGTCTGGCAGGAACATTTTGTTTTAACGCTGCTAATTACTGAAACCCAACGCTGTGTAAACCTTGTGCTGGCAGGAGTTCTCTGAACCCGACTCAGAGCTGCATCGGGTCGGGGTCGAGTTATTCCTCAATGAAGACAGAGCGACAAAAAAACAAACAGTTGTTTGCTCTGATGCCATCAAAGCCGACAGCTTGTCTGCAAACAGAACGGGATGAGCTTCAGTCGCTTCTACAACAAAGTCTGTCAGCAAACATCCCAGGGTGATGAATTATTATTCGTGGGCCATCCGTGTCATGTTGAATTTAAACAGCAGCGCTCTCGGACTGTCAGTGCAGCAGATAACAGGGCGTTTGAATCCCAGTTAATCATTCACTGTCCTCTCCAGCACCTCTGAGCCGTGGATTAAATCCCTTCATTTGGCAGAGGAGGGTTTTTCTGCAGAGAGCGACGGTTTTTGCGCTGCTGCTCCCTTCTCATGTTTCCATGAGGCTGTAATCAGATCCTAAACGCAGGTTTAGCCTCCACGCCCAGTGATGCTGCCGTGTCTTCCTCTGGAGCTCGTCAATAAAACATTAGGCCAGTTGTTGTGCAGAAGGGTCACTGATAGAGCTGAAATATTTATTGAACAGACACTCGGTGGGTGTCTGAGTGTTGATCTCGAGGTCGGCCCACCCTTTGTTTTTTGATCAAATTATCCCGCTGGCATGACTCCACATTTTCCCACAGTCGTTTACACATCGATTGTTCACTACATTATGAGAGAGTATAAAAGAAACAAAAAATGTGGTCAAGGAGGAAAACATTTCTCATTTAGGGGCAACATTTTGGGATTTTCTCCGACGTGGAAAAGTCATACATTTGCGAGAAAGGAGCATAACTTCCCATGGTTAAAGGCATAAATGTCCAATATTAAATCTCATGTGTTAAAAACATTTGATTTGTGTGAAAAAGTGGAAAATCTACCATGAATACACAATATTAAAACTAAAATATGTTAAAAACTTGCACAAGGAGAAGATGTGAACTCCATGTAGACAGAAAAAAGTTTATCTTTATTAAGAATGGTGGTTGGAGCTGCTTCCATTTCAAAACCACAGCTGGTTAAAAGTGTTGAATAAAAGTGTTGAGTTCGTGTTGCCTCAGCATTCACTAGCTTAGCATAGAGCAGCAACAGGTGTGGGAGGGGGGGGGCATGCTTTGCCACTTTAAGGTGAAGCCTCCAGTCAGTTGCTGTTTTACTCATGCCTTAGTGGGAGAGTAAACTCCAGTCCTACGTGAAGGAAGATTAACCTTTTTGAAACCCGGATACCTTTAACAGGCTCATGTGGAATGTCGTCTGTAAAGTTACACAGCAATAATATTGATTATTTAGACTAATATAACATATGGGTTCATTCTTCAAGGTCATATTTACATCAATGTTATTCATTTATGAATTTCACAGTTTCAAATGAAATTTTTAGTGAGCAAGTTAATTATTTAGTTAGCAAAAAACATTTTTAGGTTGTGTGCTAAACTGGCTAGCTAAATTAACTAGACAGTTGATCTTCTTAGCTAAGTATTCAATTTCAAACAACATATTTAGCTTGCTAACTAACTGTTTAGTTAAAACTTAAATGTTTTGGCTTGCTAGTGTTACGCTAACTATACATTGCTGACTAAATTTTAGCTAAAAGGTCAATGTTTAGCTATTCAGTTTAGGCTGCTAGCTTAGAGCTAAGTAATTAGTTGGCTAACCAAATATTTACACAAATATGATTTTTTTTTAACTAACCTCCATTTTGCCCCTTGTGACGGGCTAAATGACCTAAATTCTTCTTGTTAATGTTTGACTACACTTTACAAACAAAAAGCGTTTAGTGGGAGAGGTTCGGCTTGATTAAACCGCTGTAATTAATAAAAAAAAAAAAAAAATGTTCAGCAGAATCCTGCAGCCGCTGCAGCTCGGTCTTCATCCAGCCGTGAGGGATGAAGCGCTGTCCTCCTGTGGGCTCTGGAGCTGTGTGGGAGTGCTGCAGGATTTGACACATGAACATTTACAAGGAGCCATCTTCCCCTGAGGCTCCTCGCTGGGTCTCAGAGAGCCTCCCGGTGCACTATGGTGTGCTACTGTGTTTTACTGGGAATCTCTCCCAGGACGCCATCAGCGCTGATTTAATTTCTCAAATGCACCCCCTACTCCCAAAGGCCTGTGCTCCTCCCATGGTGACATAAATTAAAAGCGTATAAGCTGCTGCAGCTGTGGCGGCATCCGTGATGTTTTGGAAAAGATCAGCACCGGTTGGCCATAAAGGGCATCAGCATGGAGACCGCCGGTGCTCTCATTAGGGGGAAATGCCAGTGATGTGAATGTTTTTAACAAGGCCTCATTAAAAGCGGTGAGCCAGGAAGAGGTTTGTCAACAGCTGCATGGAAAATAATTAGGAAGGGTTAATAATAGTGATTATTATGGTGCCGCTTTCCATTCAAGCCAAGCCTGAGTTGGAGCATAATGCTTAACAGAGTATTTTAGCATATATATTTGTTTGGTGACATCATTTTCATAGATAAAATACAACTGTTTGGTTTATAGTCCATCATATATAGAATCTTCGTTCAAATCATAAATAACTTTGTTTCTGTTACACTTAATTCTTTCCAATAACTCCATATATGGAATTTAACTAAAATAAGAAAAATCATAAATGACCCATCTGTATCTTCTGTTAGCACCTTTTTTTTTGGTTGAAGGTGACTCTTTGAATTTGATGCACTTTGTGTCCCATAAGTTCCAAGATGTTCATAAAAAGTGAACCATAAAATACATTTAAAAATAACAAATAGAAGGATTCATTTTTTTTGTTGCGTTAAAGCACACAAACATATTTTAGAAATGATGCTATTAAAAGTTTTGTGGGTTGCTGAGGAGTAGAGGTTAGCCAAATAAGCAATCCTCATTTAGTAAAGTGTCTTTTTTGCCTGCTAAAATAATTTTTGCGTCTTCTGTAACCTAAATAAAAAGATATGAGAAAAAATAAAGTATCATTTAAATAGAACAATTTAATCATGTTAATAGTATTGTTCAGACCAGTAACGCGTACAAATCCCCCGCTTTTTAAAAATAATTGTTCAGCCACCAGGAAGTGACATCACTCCTGCTTATAAAGAGAAATATTAGCATCTTGTTTTTAAACTATATTTTATTGTTTCTAATCACCAAACTGATATCGTCAAGCTCAATCTTTCAACAATGGTTGAAACCCTAAATATAATGCATTAATTATATGAAGAACAGTCTTTGAAAAATGTATTCAAAAAATTATATATCAATTTCATGCTTACCTGCTGCTGTTTGTGGCTTCATAACCAGGTTAATGCGACTAGTGTTTACTTTGAGCTAAAATCTTCAACCCTGTACCAGACAGCTGTGTAAAAACACACTAAATAACAAGAATCTCCCTCTAAATGTTTGGGATTTTATGCCTGCGGTGGTTAAACAGAGTTCATCTGAGAGATAAATACTCCTTCATCAGATGCAACGTTCAGAAACACAGTTTTGTGTAAGTCAGTAACCAAAAACATCAATGTGTATCAGAATCAGAGAATGACCCGGTATCAACCCCCAGCTCACGGTCAAATTGTGAAAATAACTTTAAAATAATATTTTGATGGACATTCCTAATCCATAACTGTGTATTTTTCAATACAATGTTCATTTACATATTTATAACTTTAAAAATAAAACCAATGAATGTAGAATATAGCATATAATATGATATATCTTATGAGAAAAATATGAAACAAACCGTAAGTTGAACAAGCGCCTCATTCCCACTGTTAGGTAGGGTAGAAGATTCATGATACTGTGGGTCTTTTCCCTTGTAAGAGTGCATGGCATAATGGACTTTTTGAAATATCCTCAGATTTTAGCTTAAAATCCAGTGATTCTGGGTCATCATCGGGTCTTTTGGCAGCATAATAACGATAAAAAAACATCCAACAAAATCAACAGACACAAACTCAACCGGCTTCCATGGTCACCTCTGTCTCCAGATCTAAATCCGGCGGCATGTCCATGATGGGCAATAGTGCATCGCCCTCCTTGAGTCACACGGGAAAAAAAGAGAGGAGAAAAAGAGCCTAATATTGCCGGTCCAAGTCTGTATACTATTGTCCAATCAACAGCCTGAATATCACTTTCCAACCTAAAACCCCGCCCCTTTGGGGCGATCTCAGTCAGATTGAAAATCGCCCCAGGCGCTCTCATAGAGTTCAAAGTTTGGACCTTACAATGCATTTCAATGGGAACGGGGAGTGCCTGCCCCAACGGGATTTCGTAATACGCTCTGATGCGCGCTCGGAGACGTACAGCCGTTGATATGCGTGTCTCTGCCTACAGCAGGCACACGGGTAGCGACAAACCACGGGAGCTGGAGACAAACGAAAAGAGACACAAAATCCAGAAATAAAAATAATAATTTTGTTATATCACTCTAAACAATACCGTTTGAGAGAAAAACATAGGAGGAGAAGCTTGAGGTAAAATAGCTCGGACCTGATTAGCAGCTAAAAATAAATACCAATTAGCAGTAAAACGAAAGTAAAAAACGCTGTATTAATGTGGAATTATGCATGTTGGGTCACTGTATAGCTTGAGTACATTTCATAGTAAGGTACCGCTGCGTTTAAAATGCGCATTATGGGCTATATGCACGAAGCGGCGTGACGTATTTCCGGTAAAATATCAGATTGTACTGGAACTTCCGGTAATGACGGACGCTATTGTTTTGAGTGATCGACACAGATTATTGTGTGTTTGATTTTAAATCAGCATTTCTTCTTTTATTCATCTATTTGTTTTCCTTTGTACGGTTGCGTGTGTACAGTATGACATCCAAAAAAAATCAAAGTTTACATTCCAACGGAGACAAGCCAGCACATCTAGCTACCACTGTTGTGTTCCAATATGTTCGTCTTCAGCACGGTGTAACTCCGCTTTAAGTTTTTTCACGTTACCGAAGAATGCCGAACAACGGAAAAAGTGGATTTACTATTTCAGTCACGGTCCGATGCTAGTTAGCAAGAGTTGCATTAAACTTACCTTCAACGTTGGTTACATAGGAACAGACGTAGAATTTAAAGCCTTTCTCCATGAGGCTCTGTGGAGTTTTGCTGGATATTTGCACAATTCGTCTCACATCGTTGATCGATATTTTGGGAAGCTCAAGCAAACAACGGGTGAAGTCTGCCAAGTCAAATCCGCCGTTCTGCTCAGACCGGGCCGGAAGTTCCAAAGCCATCTGACGCAGAACACGGAAGTGATGCGTGCATATAGCCCATTTAGTCTAAGTTATTGTTTTAAATTAAATTACTTCTAATAGTTAGCGGTAACTAATAGCACATAGAGGAAGTTGCTGTGTAGACGCGCAACTTCGCAATAAGAGCATGTAGTCCTACTGTTTAGATTCAGAGTTTGTTTGCTGAGTGTTTTTACATTTTGGAAAAAGGGGAATTGTAACAGTTTATTACTAAGTCTATATTACATTCGATTGATCTAATATTTAACAGCTGCTGATATCCAAATATTAAGTTTATTCATGTATTTTGGTTATTTTCTACCTCACCTTACATTAGTTCTTATTTTCCATATGAGATCACACATATCATCTCCCTCCTCACATTTATATCACCCAACACTGTATCAGCAGCTGTGTGGAAATAATAAAGAACAGAAGCTATATATCAGCCTTTTCTCCACCACATCTTCTCATACTCTGAATGGCTTTAAGTGGAGCTCTGGCAGGTTCTCCCAGTATGAACAGAGTGATCCCAGTCTGAACCAGTAGCTCTATAGACAGCTCAGTGTTTCCTCCTCTACAGTAGCAGTCTGTTCTAGAGAAACTGTTGAAGCCTCTGACTGAAATCATGCTGTTGTCGTAGGATAGTCCCATTTAGGGATGATCAGGGTTGTCCAACATGATTGAGAAACAGTCAGCTTTAAATGCAGAACATTTTAGCCAGTTAATTTGCCTTAGCAACTGGCTAAAAGATAAAACAATCCATTAATCGCTCCTTTATTTAATGAAAAAGAGCTATGGCAATTGGATTTGTTCCTTTACACCGCAAATTGTTGTTTTTTAGTCATATTTGGAATGTTAATTAGTCGGGATTAATTCACAGCTACCCTGTAATTAATTAGGTTAAAAAAAAAGAATCGTTTGGCAGCTAACATTTAACCGTCATAGTCATAGCCCCCCCTGGAGAAAACTCCACCAGCCGCCACTGTCTAAATCCAATAGGAAACCCGAAGGCTGAGCTGAAGACAGAGTATAAAGAGGGTTTTAACTAAACTACAGCAATGAACCATTAGGTTATTTTCACAAAAACAGTATTAAAATTGGACCAATCACAGAAACTCATTAATAGATAGATCCGCATTGATGCCTGCAGGACAGAAACTCATTAGATAAAAAAAAAAATTAAAAATTCAAGACTGTTTTCCTCCTTTTCCTGGTAAAGTGAACATTTCCACCTGTTTGGGACGGCTAATCTTTGGCAGGGCAAGTTTCAGCGGCTCTGGCATCACTGTCAACTCTCTCTGCAACCTGTTGGAGCATACAGCAAGTGGAGGAACATTTACGCACACGAACTACGTACACCAGCGGTTTAACTCATTGCATCGTAACATTAAACGTGAAAGCAAAAGCAAAAGGAGGAACTCTCCTCTCTGGACTCTTTCCTTCGTTTCATTGTCCTTTCTTTATGATCAGTGTTTTGCTGCAGATCCGATCTCTGTTGATATTAGCAGCATGTTTGCGTCCGTGTCCTCTAGGTACGTTTCTGTGTGAGTGCAGAGCGATACAGGCAGCTGGGGGGGGATGCCTGTAATAAAATGTCGACTCGCTCTCCATGAAGCATCATCACGTTGTTGAGAGCGGCAGAAGTCAGAAAATCCCTCTTCACGCTCTATTTTTCCCTCTTAAAACGTGCTCTTAGTGCAGCAGTTTTACTGCAGAGGAAAAGACGAGCAGAGCTCTGGAGTGCTTCTCCCTCTCTGATGGAGGACAGTGAAGTGTCTGTTTGAGGTTTTTATCTGCTGTGACACGATTCTGCCTCCAGTCCAAAAGTACTTTCTCCTTCCTGGAAAAAAAATAAAGATTAAATTAAACCAGAGAGCGCCAGCAGGGGAGCAATGAAACCTTGTTTGATCAACATCACTCTGATCTAATTCATGCTAATCAGCGTCATGCGAAATTTGAAACATCCAGTCTATAATTTCAGATTAGAAAAAAACATCCCTGATGTTCGTATGATTCACGAGTTTGACTTGATCTGCTGTGCAACAGTTGATAAATACGTTTGTGCAAAATTCTGTTTTCTTTTCCTGCCGATAAACAACTTAATGCAGAAAGGCCCTAGCACGGGTTTTGAACCCAGGATGTTCTTGTGGAGATGCGGCTGTGCTACCAGCTGCTCCATCATGCTTCATGTTACACAGTCAACGATTAACAGCAATAATTTGGGTTATTTAATCATTTTCTGAGTCATTTTAGTAACAATGTTATTTAGTCATTTATAAATGTCACCTTCTCAAACTAAATATTTAGTTAGCAAGCTGATATTTAGCTTGCTAACTAAATATGTAGTTTACTGTTTTAATATTTAGCCAACAAATTAAATGTTTAGCTCTAACCTAAATATTTAGCTTGTTACCCAAATAGTTAGCTAGGAAGCTATACTGGCTTGCTGGATGAATTTCTTCTAAGTGAACAATTAACTCAAAGCTAAATATTTAGTATGCAAATTCACTTGCTTAAAAGCAGAAGTGGAGTATCAGATATTTGATTAGCCTGCTAAATATTTAGTAAATAGCCACAAAGCGTTTTATACTACATTAGGCACACTGACAGAAGCAAGGTTGCAGGACACAGGCAATGAAGTGAAGTGTCTGGCTCAAGGACACAGCTACCGAGATGAACAGGGCAG
Organism: Apricaphanius iberus; assembly: GCA_028564705.1. Taxonomy (NCBI): domain Eukaryota; kingdom Metazoa; phylum Chordata; class Actinopteri; order Cyprinodontiformes; family Aphaniidae; genus Apricaphanius; species Apricaphanius iberus. Next base: position 52,411 of record JAPXFQ010001416.1, read on the forward strand.
GGATTTGAACCAGCAACACACCGATTCCCTGACAAATTCCTACCACCTGAGCCACATTCGCCCCACTGGTGACTATGTATTTAGCTTGTAAACTTTCTTTGGGGCTAAATATTTAATTTGTAAACTATATATTTAGTTTTGGACCTTTGATAGTAATAAATTAACAAATATGACTTTATAATTAACCCCTATTTATGTCATGACATGTTATGTTATTTATTCCATTATAAATGTCACCTTTCAGACTATATATTTAGTTAGAAAACAGATATTTAACTAGGTAACTAAATATTTAGTTACATTTTTTAATATTTAGCTAACGAATTCAATATTTAGCTCTAAACTAAATGTCTAGCTTGTTACTTTATTATTATTTGTTATTTAGTAAACCATTTCAATATTTATCAAACAAATACAACATTTAGATCTAAAAGAAGCCATCGATGTAAACGTAGAGAAACCATCGCTAAACAGAGGAGGAGGCCTGATACATCACCTATCTCCAATTTACAATGCTGCCCTTTCATCCCTACCCAGGAGACTCAACAATTTAACCTCTAATAAGAAAAAACAACTGTGACTCCAACGACTGTCGTTATAACACAATAGGGCACTAATGAAGCCGAAACCTAACCTCCACCAATAGGCGACACGCCAACGACCGTCGTTAAGACGTGGAGCACAAAGGATCCAATGACATAATGATTCTTGTTCAAGAGGTTAAATAGCTGAGTCTCCACACCAGTTAGTTGGACCAGTCCCAGCCTGGTCAGCGGCGAGCATGAACTGATGAAGCCTCTTGGATAAGAGGTGAAACGTCTTCCAAGACAAATTACCAAGTCCAGTTGCGTTCGATTGAAATTTCCTTGAGATAACCATGACCTGGATGAATGAGAATATTCAAAGGCTTATTTAGATCTAAACTAAATATTTAGCTTGATACCTGAATAGTTAGCTAGGAAGCTATACTGGCTAGCTAGATATATTGCTTCGAAGTGAACAATTAACTCAAAGCTAAATATCAAGCTAATATGCAAATTCACTTGCTGAAAAGCAGAAGCAGAGTATCAACCTAAAATCTGGGTCCTGTGACGCTCCATATTACCTGTTGTTGTAAATGCATCTGTAAATGTTTGAATTACTGTTAAAATCTCATCATATGTCTTAAACTGCAAAATTGGACATTGTCGGGACAAAAAAATAAAACATGATAAAGAGGTAACATTTGATCTCGCCAGCAGTTTAAATAGAAGTTTGCAAGACCCAGCTTTTACTTTGGTAGTCCACTTATGCTTATCAGCTAGAATATTTGCATGTTAGCTGAACATTTAGCTCTGAGCTAAATGTTAAGTTCAAAACCAAATTTTTAGCTAACTAGGTCAGCTTGCTAGCTAAATATTTAGCTTCAAAGTTAAATGGCTAATTAAGTACTTAGCTTGTGAACAAAATATTTAATTGTTAAGTTTGGCGCTAAATATTGAATTAATAAACTAAATATGTAGTTTAAAACTGTGATATTTATAAATTATTAAATACCATGAACGCAAATATGACTTTGAAAAAACAAACCCCTTTTTATATATCCTTTGACCAACTAAATAACCAAATTATAACAAAGTTTTAAATGTAACTTTTCAAACACCACATGCATTATAACACTAATAGTTTTTTAAACCCTTTTTGTTGCTGTAGATCAAAATAAATGTACTACGTGATAAGTGACCAGCCCAAGCATATTCTCCCGGGTTAGTGTGCTTAATGTAGAAAAATAAAAACAGCCTTTTTATAGTAGGAGAAACAAATGGAGGGCAGCAGATGCTCCGGACCTGTTCAGGCTTGTCTGTAACTGTAACCAGCCCCTCCATCCTCCATAAGAGGCAAACATAAACATAGTTCTTCCCCAGGGAGAGTCGCTTGGTGCTGCATTCAGCACCGCAGCCAGTCTGAATGCCACAGTGTGTGTGTGAGGTGAGAGCAGGGGACTGTTCCCATCTGTGAACTGAACCGTCAGCTTCAACATTTGCATCATGTGCAGCTCCAGCAGGCAGGAGGAAGCTCCGTGCCGGTGAAATCCCTCCTGTTGCACCGCGTTGCATCAGCCCGGCTGCCTCTGAAGGTCTTAACACGCTGAGCTGCTCTTCACTGAGCGCGCTCAAGGCGGATGAAAGCCCTCTGTCTTCATACAGTCATCTTTCAAAGAACCGAGGCGGGCGGCCTTGTTTTTCTGAGTCACTTATGTGTTTTATTTATATGTGCGACACATATGTCTCCTTCAGTCCCTGAGAAATCTGACAAGCAGATCTCAATTTTAAAAGGAAGAAAACAGATTTCAGACATTTCTTTTACAGAAGTTTTTTCTCTTTTATACTTTTATTTATAAAAAAGATATCAGGATTTGGGTCAAACAGACTGATTACAAGAGGCGTAAGACTGTTTGTTGTGGACTAGAACCAAACGATGGGTAGAAGGTAGCATGCTGTTTGATTTAGGAATCAAATCGATGTCACCAAATGTCGCACTAAAGGGAGACCTGAACGATCAGAGACAACTGATCCACAGACATGAATTATATTTAACATTTCGAATCAAATCAAAATAAAATTTAAAGTTACATTTTAATATTCACTGTTTTGTTACAATCTAATGCTTTAGTTTAACCTTTCTATTTTGTTTGAGCTTCAGATTGTCACAGCTAATATTAATTATTACCTCTGATTGATTTTAAAGATCAGCCAAATAAACTGCCTCCTTTCCCAGAATAGACCAAATCTTGATCGAAATGCTGTTATGGTGGGTATTGGTCTCAGCTAGATGCCGACCGATATGGGGTTTTTTAAAGGTCGATAACGATGCGATTTAAAAAAGAAATTTGGTTGCCGATGGCCGATACCTAAAGCTGATATCCAAGACAGATATAAATATATATATATATATATATATATATATATATATATATATATATATATATATATATATATATATATTTACTTTTTAGTAGCACATTGATTGTGAAAGACAACTGAACACTCAATGTGTGTAATATAGGGGTGTCACGATTCTCCAAATCCTCGATTCGATTTCATTTTTGATTTTAGGGTCACGATTCAATCCTTTTCTTACAGTACAGAGCCCTACACCATTTTTAGACTAGTTGAGTCTAAAATAATTGGTTTTATCAATTAAATATTGTGAAATAAAAACCTTATTTAAAAAGACATATAAGTAATACAATTTTTATTATTCTTGTGTAATGTATCACATTAGGCATTAATGGTCAAATTGAAATAATTTATTCACAATATTATAATATTTACAATAAATGATTACACTTATAAGTGTAAAAATCTTGTTTAAATAAATAACAGAAATGATTAGTAACAGAGGGAGGCTGCCATCTAGTGACTCTTTTTAGTTACTGCAGCGCAACAACTCTCAGCTCCGGCTGCCTCAGAGAAACCAGCTAATGTTTAGCTAACAGTTGTCTTATTGTTTACAACACAAATGTGGACTTAACTCACAGGAAACTCAAAATTTCCTCACTGATGATTTGAGAGTAGAAGGAGCGGCTTTAGCTCCGTTGCTGCTGCTTCTTTCATTCTAGCCATGGTTTAACTGTAGCTTAGCTAGTAGCTACTTGCTAGCATCAGCTAATATGCTCTGTAGAGGTGTGCTGTGTTCATGGGGATGTTTTCATTGTGATATAGAGGTTAATAATGTTACCAGGTGTTGCTTTGAGTTGTATGAGAACTGGTGAGAGTTATTTGTTAGGGAAAATGCAACGTGTGGTTCCTTGTGATCAGGAAATCTGAGTAAATAGACGGTTGCCTAGTAACTGTTGCTACGGAGTCCGAGTGGGACGCTAATGACGCTACTTTATGTAAATATGGGAGGACGTGATCGCGATCGACTTTTAGATTTCGATGCACAAGGTCGTTACTTAATTTCAATCGATTTAGATTTTAAAATTCGATATCGTGACACCCCTAGTGCAATATAAATTGAAAAGTCAATAAAATCATTTTTATTGAATTTCAAATATAAGACAACATAAAAACGAGCTCAAAACAGTAACCTGAGTACAAATGGTTTCAGAACAATACAAAATGAAATGGATCAAAGTTTCTTTAAGTTTACAAAGTAAAATAAACAGTAACCAGAATACTGGTGCAATTAGCTGGTTTAGGTAGAATCTGGACCTAAAGTATCAAATAAAAATCACCACAAAGTAAAGCCCACTACCACATGATAGAAAATAATAAAATCGAATAAATATGTATAATAAACAGTGCATTCAAAGATTAAAAACCAAACTTAAGAATAAAATATGAGTGGTTCTTGCTCACGGTGGTTCTGAGTGTGTGGGGGTCCTTCTTTCATTGAAGTGGAAGCTACAACTGGCCACACAGGTGCCTAATCTATTTTTATTTTATTTTTTTTAAATATAGGCTTTTAAAACAAATTATGGTTGATGGCCAATATAGAAAAAATGTAATATATCGGCCTGATATATCGGTCGGCCTCTGGTCTTAACAGAAAAGGGTCCCCGTTGAGTCAAAACCTGCTTAAGGCCACGTAAGACTTTGGGCCGGCCCTGTTCTTCGCCATAATATCAGGGGGATAAATAGACCCACAGCAATCTTAAATAAAGATTTATTACACATATATATTGAGTAGAGTACTATAGCAGAAGCCACAATGCTCCATTTGTGAAAGTAAATCTGTTGGGCTTCTATTTTGTACTCAGACATCATTTTTCTAACGTAAAAAAATTAAATTAAAAAACACTGTTTTTGTCCCACTGTAAAACTTGTAGGACACCTGTCCACCCCTGGGCTGGACACTCGAGAGTCCAATATACCAGATCAGCAACTCACCGTTGCTCGTGAACCTCCGTTTGTGATGTAAAATTATGGGATTTCATATATCTGACTTGAGTACTAGTTAGAAATCAAACGGGATTCATTGTTGGCGTAGAGAAACTTGTTCAGGGATGTTTTTTAGGGTAAAGATGATCGCGTCCTTCCGGGCAGCATGTCCCGCAGAAGGGACGGAGGGTGGAGCTGCTCGGCCGCCTAATCACTGACCCGGTTTCTTTCTTTCGGCTCACGTCGGATCCGGTTTCAGGTGTTCTCGTCGCGGCTCGCCGAATGCTCAATTAGACCCCGACTCTGCTCTTTTGTTTCACGCGATCCGAAGCAACGCAGCCGCAGGGTTTTGTTGCATTATTTTTAGGCTGAGCACTATGAGCTTACCTGGGGGCCAACATGGACACATAATTGCATTGTTGGTCCTCGGATGGGAAGCTTTTTTTGCTCTCTACACGAACCACAGGAGCAGCCAGAATGTCAGGATGCCAGATCCTGGATTCTTAGAAGAGAAATACATCATGAGTCTGAATAATTTATATTTGGTTGAAGGAATTCAGACAGATGAGTCACTGAGAACTAAAACCGGAGTTGACAGCTAGCAGGACTCCCCCTCTCTCATCTTTTTTCAGTTGTTCAGCGTTGCCGCCAGAGTGACGAGATTTCTTGAACTTCTGTGACAGCTGTTTTTGACTTATGGATGATTACTCATCTTCAGACCTTAACAGAATATATATGACGTTATGTCATCTGAATGAAGGGGCTGAACGCAGAAAATGCTCCACTGGACTCAACAAACAACTGATTATCGAAAGCAAATCTGTGCCATAATTCAGATGGAAACTCACTGGAAGGAATGCGTTTTCATTTTCAGATTTCTGCCTCAATTAAAACGAATAAGAAACCCTCAAAACTCCTTTTTCATTTCTTCTTAAAAATATCTCTGTGGCTTCATTTAAACAATAAAGGTTATTCCTTTTTTTGCTCTCCCATAATACAGTTTTTTTAATCTTCATTGAAAGATTGATTCAATACAGTAAAAATAAACAGAATTACATCAAGAGTGTTGTACTTACAGAAATTGTGTACAAAAAATAAACATTAACCAGACCATTAACCAGCTTTGGGGTTAGTAGATTTCTTAAATATCACAAGATATTGTAAAAAGTATAATTCAAAGTTAGTTGGGGTAGAAAGATGACGTCAGCGCTCGCGTTTCTGCTGCTTTATTTGGCCTTTTTTTGCCTGTTTTTTTTCCCCGTTAACCAGGGGTTAGGCTATAGGTGAGCCTGGGGGGCTTAGGTCCAGCCAAATAAATTGCTTTCTTAAAAAACAAAAACAAATTATGTTTATCATTATGTTTTATTTCTGAGGGGTGTCTTTTAAAGTCATAATTAAATAAAAGAGAATAAGATTGGCAGCGACATTTCCATCTTTGCAAGACTTTCTGTCATTGGATGTTTTGAATAACAGGTCAACTCTCCAGACAAGCTATTGGCCTGTTAGGCTCACCAGATCAAAATAATAATTAATCGATTGGAGCACAGTTCCATGCATTAAAGAAACATTGATTCTGACAAAAAATGAATTCATAAAAAATGAAAATAAAAAATAAAAACGGTGGGAGCTAGGGATTTATTGATGCTACTACTCATAACGAGACTCCTTATCGATCCGGTATATTATCCGGCTCCATGCCGGTTTGCCACACCAGCAAAATGGCATCTGAAAGTTTTTTTTTTCATTTAATCTGTTGTAGCTGACACCCTCACCAAGTCACTTTACAAATCCTGGGAGCATTTTGAGAAAATTCCTTTCATAATTGGAGCAACATTAACACCCCAAGATCACACTTTATTTGGAAACAGTATTAGTGAAGGAGCTGCCTGGCCAGTGAGAAAAGCCTGTGAAGTCAACAATGTTAAAATTTGCTCTGGAAAAGAAAATGTCTGGCAGACTTCGTGAACTGACCCAGAGACCTCTGTATTTGAATAATCCGTGTAATAATACTGCTTGAATTTGGATTCCTCTCCTGGTGATCTCTATAAAAGGAAGGAAGATGCCTTACACATTTTAGAGCCCCTCCTTGGGCTGCCACCTTACCGCGGTGGAGGGGTTTGAGTGTCCCAATGATCCTAGGAGCTATGTTGTCTGGGGCTTTATGCCCCTGGTAGGGTCACCCTTGGCAAACTGGTCCTAGGTGAGGGATCAGACAAAGTGCAGCCCAAAAACCCCTATGATGAATGACAGCGTTGGACCAAGTATTCCCTCGCCCGGACGCGGGTCACCGGGGCCCCACTCTGGAGCCAGGCCTGGAGGTGGGGCACGTTGGCGAGCGCCTGGTTGCCGGGCCTTTACCTATGGGGCCCGGCCGGGCTTAGCCCGAAGAGGAAACATGGGCCCCCCTTCCCATGAGCTCACCACCTGTGGGAGGGGCCATAGGGGTCGGGTGCAATGCAAGATGGGCGGTGGCCGAAGGCGGGGACCTTGGCGGTCCGATCCTCGGCTGCAGAAGCTGGCTCTTGGGACGTGGAACGTCACCTCTCTGGCGGGGAAGGAGCCGGAGCCGGAGCTGGTGTGCGAGGTTGAAAGGTTCCGATTGGACATCGTCGGCCTTGCCTCGACGCATGGCTCTGGCTCTGGAACCCGTGTCCTCGGGAGGGGTTGGACTCTCTTCCACTCTGGCGTTTCCCCCGGTGAGAGGCGCCGAGCTGGGGTGGGCATACTTGTTGCCCCCCATCTCGGCGCCTATACGTTGGGGTTTACCCCGGTGAATGAGAGGGTAGCCTCCCTCCGCCTGCGGGTGCGGGGACGGGTTCTGACTATTGTTTGTGCTTATGCACCAAACGGTAGTGCAGATTACCCACCCTTCTTGGAGTCCTTGGAGGGGGTGCTGGAGAGTGCTCCTTCTGGGGACTCCCTCATTCTGCTGGGGGATTTCAACGCTCACGTGGGCAGTGACGGTGAGACCTGGAGAGGCGTGGTTGGGCGGTATGGCCCCCCCGATCTGAACCCGAGCGGTGTTTTGTTGTTGGACTTCTGTGCTCGTCATGGATTGTCCATAACGAACACCATGTACAAGCATAAGGGTGTTCATGTGTGCACTTGGCACCAGGACACCCTAGGCCGCAGCTCGATGATCGACCTGGTTGTCGTTTCATCGGACCTGCGTCCGCATGTTTTGGACACTCGGGTGAAGAGAGGGGCGGAGCTATCCACCGACCACTACCTGGTGGTGAGTCGGCTCCGGTGGTGGGGGAGGACGCCGGACAGACCTGGCAGGCCCAAACGTATTGTGAGGGTCTGCTGGGAACGTCTGGCGGAGTCTCCTGTCAGAAGGGGTTTCAACTCTCACCTCCGGCAGAACTTCAAACACGTCCCGGGGGAGGCGGGGGACATTGAGTCTGAATGGGCCATGTTCCGTGCCTCCATTGTGGAAGCGGCTGACCGTAGCTGTGGCCGTAAGGTAGTCGGTGCCTGTCGCGGCGGCAATCCTCGAACCCGATGGTGGACACCAGCGGTGAGGGATGCTGTCAAGCTAAAGAAGGAGTCCTATCGGGCCTTTTTAGCCTGTGGGACTCCGGAAGCAGCTGATAGGTACCGACAGGCCAAGCGGAGTGCGGCTCGGACGGTCGCTGAGGCAAAAACTCAGGCGTGGGAAGAGTTTTGGAGAGACCATGGAGAACGACTTCCGTATGGCTTCGAAGCGATTCTGGTCCACCATCCGGCATCTCAGGGGGGGGAAACGGTCTGCCACCAACACTGTTTACAGTGGGGGCGGTGAGCTGCTGACCTCAACGCGGGACGTTTTGGGTCGGTGGATGGAATACTTCGAAGACCTCCTCAATCCCACCGACACGCCTTCCTGTTTGGAAGCAGATTCTGAGGACTCTGGGACGGGCTCTCCAATCTCTGGTGCTGAAGTCACTGAGGTTGTTAAAAAGCTCCTTGGTGGCAAGGCACCGGGGGTGGATGAGATTCGGCTGGAGTTCCTCAACGCTCTGGATATTGTAGGGCTGTGTTGGTTGACGCGGCTCTGCAATATTGCGTGGACTCCGGGGGCAGTTCCCTTGGATTGGCAGACCGGGGTGGTGGTCCCCCTCTTTAAAAAGGGGGACCAGAGAGTGTGTTCCAACTATAGGGGGATCACACTTCGAAGCCTCCCTGGTAAGGTCTATTCGGGGGTTCTGGAGAGGAGGGTCCGACGGATAGTCGAACCTCGGATTCAGGAGGAACAATGCGGTTTTCGTCCTGGCCGTGGAACACTGGACCAGCTCTACACCCTCGGCAGGGTCCTGGAGGGTGCGTGAGAGTTCGCCCAACCGGTCTACATGTGCTTTGTGGACTTGGATAAGGCATTCGAACGTGTCCCTTGGGGTGTCCTGTGGGGGGTACTCCGGGAGTATGGGGTACCAGACCCTTTGATACGGGCTGTTAGGTCCCTATATGAACGGTGTCAGAGTCTGGTTCGCATTGCCGGCAGTAAGTCGGACTCATTTCCGGTGAGAGCTGGACTCCGCCAAGGTTGCCCTTTGTCACCGGTCCTGTTCATAATGTTTATGGACAGGATTTCTAGGCGCAGCCAAGGTGTTGAGGCGATCCGTTTTGGTGACCTCAGGATCGGGTCTCTGCTCTTCGCAGATGATGTGG